>JAQBSW010005412.1:0-57727 GCA_029291075.1 Eudiplozoon nipponicum | reverse complement strand
TATATATATATATATATATGTGTGTCAATAATGTGTACTTGAAGGGTTAAGATTAGCTTTTTACTTTTCTTATTTTCCCGTTAGTTTTATTAGCTTTAAATGTTTCATTTTCAAGTTTGCAAACATTCATTATCTATAAACAGCATAAATTTACATCTATAATCATATATTGTTTTGTGAGGTTTATTCAAAATGTGGTCTTGGTTAGCTAAAGTGTAAGAATGCAATTACAATTATTTTCAGATTTGTAGAAATCTACCTTCAATATTATCAGAACTACCAATTGATTGATGGACAATTGGTTTTTTTGCGTTTTGATCAATGGCATGAATAGGATATAAATGAGGAAGTAGATGAAGATACTATGGAGACCGTAGATATACAAATAAAATAAGCAATAGAAATTTTCAGTAAATTGCAAAATTTTAAAACTCAAAGACAGTGTTCAAAAATAGATATAGTAATAATCCAATTCTTATTATTGTTATCATTATTATTATTATTATTATTATTATTATTATTATTATTATTATTATTATTATTGTTATTATTATTATTATTATTGATTGTTATTATTATTATTGTTGTTACGATTATTAATATTATTATTATTGTTGCTCTTATTATTTTTTTATTAGCTTCGTAATATATTAAAAAATAATTTGTTGTCTTCAAATAGTATTCATTGCACACCTAAATGGCATTTATGTGTACAGTTTCACATTCAAAACTCTACGCTTTTAAATATGTTGTACCAATAAGAAAAAACAGAGCAATCAATCTTAATTTAACTTATCGTCCAAATATCGCTTAAACTGTTTTCTAATTCATTAAATATAAGCCGTAGTCATTAAAATGTTATAGCAAGGCAGCTGACAGACCAAGCCAGATGTAGTAGAAGCGTTATATTGGACAACGCTAATAGCACATTTGTCAACAATTCATATTTTTATGCTAAATTTCTATCATTTTTGTCGTGCTGATAAGAATCAGCTTCGAGGAAACTAAAGACAACGGCGTGTGGCAATGCTAACATTTAGTATCGAAGTCAAGTTCGTATGGACATATGCTCAATAGGATTCCAAGTTCGGGAGATCTATTAGAAAGTATTTGGTCCGATCTTTTGGAGCCGACCTGTAGAAGAACTGAACAGCACTGTTGTAAGTCTATCTTTGTAATATCCATCAATGTAGTAGTAGAAACATAATCAATATTCTATTCAAATATTTCCGCTGTTTTAAGCGAACAACGTATCTAAATTTAGTCAATAATTTAGACACAACAAATTGAAGTATATTTTTTTTAACTTCGGATGTATGGCTACGTATGCTTTAATGAGACGTTTTACAGGAGAACAACATTTATTTGATATAAGAAATCACATGTGAAGAGGTTAATTAAGCCAAAATTCTAATCTAAGCGGGCATGCAACAGAAAGCTAGATAAGATATATGGACATTTTAGTTGAACATTCGTTGAAGTTGAATTTTATATTTAAAATAAATCTTAACTCATTGTACTAAAGACAAGCATAAAGAAAGCAGTACTAATTGCTACTTAAGTTTGACATGAAATAATCAAAAGAAATCATTTATAATATATTTTCGTTCTTATGTGCACAATATTTTAATTTATGCAATGTGCTACTTATTCCTCAATAGTTTAACTGCAAAAAACAACCACCGTCTGTTTTGCTATTTTAATTAATTCAAATGTGGAAACAAAACAAAAACTGAAGTTTCTCACAATGTTATGCAAGTATATTGACAATTTAGCATTAAAATTTAATGGTTTATGTTTTGAAAGTAGCTAGAATATGGGCAATCCCAAACGCGATTGTCAGACATGGTTTTTAAAGATCATAATAAAACAGAGAAATTTGTGAGAATTTTTAAGTTATAATCCGCGTAGTTAGTAGTTGTGAAGTTTTTGTTCTGCAGCGGATTAAGCATTAAACACCTCTGCATCAAGCAAGTGTAGATTGATAAATTGAGCATGTGCATTAATGTGTGTGTGTTCGTATTCATCTGTAATTGAAATTTGAAATTAGAAATAAAACTCATATCGAAGCAGAAATTTATTATGAAGTACGTATGAAAAAAACAGTTACAAAACCAATTTATTTCCAGAACTCAACTCGACTGCAACATCTGACACTATTTCTGGTAATTTTGTAAAGTAAAGGAAATTAAGTTGGATTAAATACACGCATAATACAATAACGACCAGGAATCTGGAAACGGGCACACTAAGATACAAACACACACATCAACATATATATATATATATATATATATATATATATATATATATATATATATGTTGCAACTAACAGATTCCACCATCGGCATCTTTCTTCGTTTCTCGCTTTAATAAAGAAGAACATGCACTTGGTTGTGAGTGCCGTTTTTTTAATCAATAAGTTTATACACAGGAAACTTGCTCTTGTTTACCAGTTACGTTTTGTCTAAAATACTCTGGAATTTTCGCCCTTCGAACTTCGCCAGTCCGACCAGCATAGCCTATTGAGCAATTATTACGTTTGTGTAAACAGATAACGGTACGCTTTTCGATTGCAAGGGACTTAATCTTTAAATGTATGTTTATCTGGTGTTTTGTGATTAAAAAGACAAACATGTTGTAGCAGACATTCCAGAGTAAATTTTTTTCAATTTCTTTCAGCCCATGTTTCTGATGGTAAATCTATCTTAAAAGGTGTTATAACATGTGTATCATTTTCTTCAGGTAAGGCTTCATGGTTTCATGGGCTAATCAAACATTTTTGCATGACACATATACTTGCTTCTGTTTATGCTAAAATTTGATTTAGCATATCTTGTTTATCGTTTTTTATCATTTCAATATTTAAACTACCTAAATCCTGATTCATCGAATTTCGAAACTTAATACTTAATCTAATAAAACATTTTTGTCTGTCTCTTTCATCCATTTGAATACGCGTTTTTAATAAATTTATAATTAAAATTACCAAGATCCTAAAAAATTACTCGATAAAAATTATTATTATAAATATAATGAACCTAGACAGAAGATTTAATCCAAATTGCAGCATTTATCTAATTTTCAGGGCATTTTTCAAGAGAAAACAGACTGAATGCAGTATTGTTAACGAATTATTAGTCAGTCAATCGTAATTGTGAAGTTATTCACTACAATATTTTTTCGACTGTAGATTTATCTAAAATATATTCTAATCGTTATAATGCTTCGAATTAAATCATGCAGAGCTGTTATTATTTGATATATAAATATTCGTTTCTTATAAAGTAACCATAGAGTAAAGAGTTAATAATATGGGCTAATTTAGAACCAATACCCAAATCATTAATCTGGCTATACAATTTAATTGTAAACGTAAACTCTCAATAGGAGCCGCTAGTACACTCTATACCAAGTATATATTTGGATGATGAAAATTGGACAATTAAACGGACAAATCTCCATCACGAATGCGTATACCAGAATTAATGGCACTAACTTCATATGACTTCTCCGACATAGCGACTTCAAATTCAATTCACAATATATACCATTTACCGAGCCTGTGAAGGGTATCAACACTATGGTTGCTGAATAGTTACATGGTAGCAACAATTTTTATGCTGAGTCGGGACATGGTATCAAAACAATGGGCTTCAAGATTTACTAAATTTAGCCAAAATTGATAATTACAACTACGTTTAAACACGCTTCTCAGCAAGTCAAGCATTCTGGCCTTGAGCAATGTCAGTTAACTCTTTTCGCGATAATAATGACTTTATTCAACTAAATAAATACTAGCTATATACGATTTGTTGTGGAAAACTGATATATAGACAATTCTGTATTAGGTTTTGCGCACCTAGAAACAGATTAGTTCAAATAATAACACAAGGATAAACCAATGTCATCATAAAAGGAAAGCATAATCTCATATGCACATTCTTTTCGTGCTTACTAATTGAGGCTTATTCAAATAACCACAACAGAAAACTCACACATTGAGATAATCAGCTTTCCCCACGTGCACAAATGTATCTTTAATGCTATTCTTTTATGTTTTAGCCATTAAAATCTTAAGCCCAACAACGATATTCTTCAATAGAGTTTGTTTGGCCTGGAATCCTTACTTGTCTAGACGTGTCATCGGAATTCCGCACACTGCGTATCCTGGTCTAATCTAATTTCGACGCCAGCTTATATTTTTTCTTAAGCTGCAGAACCCAGCTTTCACCCTTATAAAAGTAAACGATATGTTTATAATAGAAATATTACAAATAAATGTATTGTTCATAATAAAGCTAGAGGTGTAACTGCTGTTCAGAAGTAGTTGTAATTCTACTTTTTGGTGACCTTCAGCATACAATGAAATCCATTGGGTTGGTAGCATGTACCGACTCAGCAACCATAATTTTGGTACCATGTATTCGGTACATATATATATATATATATATATATATATATATATATATATATACATGATAGGGTGAGTTGTCCTTGAAGTCGAATTATCGAAGACTTTATATGAAGTTAGCTGCAATACCGTAGGTTTAAACATTCGTATAGGAGATTATCCAATCCAAATTTACCACATTCCTCACTTAAATGAGATTATACCTCTCGTTCATGCTGACTTTGATTTACACTTCTGATCCTACTTGAACTAATTTGTTATAGGTGCGTAACAACTAATGAACAATTTA
Source organism: Eudiplozoon nipponicum (assembly GCA_029291075.1). Classification (NCBI taxonomy): domain Eukaryota; kingdom Metazoa; phylum Platyhelminthes; class Monogenea; order Mazocraeidea; family Diplozoidae; genus Eudiplozoon; species Eudiplozoon nipponicum. Next base: position 53,024 of record JAQBSW010005412.1, on the reverse strand, counting down.
ATATATATCAGGTCTTCGCAACAAACGGTGTCTAATAGCTAAGTGACAGATGTTTATTAGGCTGAAGGGATTTAGGATATGAAATTGGCTTCAGCTTAAGATCATACTTTATATGACTATCGACCAGAACATGTATTCAAAATACTAAATAGGTTACACAAAATTAGGATTAGGGTTATTTTTATTGAAGGATTCTAAAGCCTTATCATGAAAATATTTCAAGTGTAAAAATACTGCGAAACTCTCAATAAGCTAGTCTGATTATCATTAAAATGATATGCGAAGGTACGCATGCGCGACAGGTACAATCTCAGGTACATATGAATTTCGTGATTACTGGCAACTCTTCAAAAGGAGACGGCACAGATTCATTTATTTCGTCAAGTAATGTGGGACAGCGCGATCTCCTACATATATATGTGTAATCAAGCAATAATTGAATCAACTTCATGTAAGGACATTGACAGTGCGATTTAAAAGTCAACCCAGTATTTCGATATGCAACACATTCAGAGCAAACCAACAGTAATGATTTTATAATAGAAAGCTTTGCAGGAGTCCCCGGTGTTCATAATCGTGTTTATTCTCTACTTTGCTGAAAATTAGTGTATCTCCAACCCTATGGTTTTATCACTATATACAAACATGCTACGTATTATATATTATGAGTTCACATTCCAGTTGCATCACAAAAGACATTTTATTTAGTTGGCTCTACTACTGTGTGTCAATTCGCATGAGTATATAATGCAGCACTACGTCAAAATGGCCCCCATTTCTTGGTTGTCGTGATAAACTTCATATCGATTTACGAGAAAGCAGGAAACTTAGGTTTACATGAGAATGTACTTTATTTAGTGCTAACTTTTGATCAAATCTTGTTTCTAGGTAAGACACACATATATTATTTCTCCGCGTCAAGGACTATAATATTAATCTGTTTGTCTACAAACATCAACTTCGATTATCGGGTTTTCTCGGTGCTCAGATTAAAACTATGTTATTAAAACTATCTTTTGTCGACGAAAATATCGGTAGCAAACCATTAATTATGATCTAATTTTCGTCACAACTAGAGTTGTATTGCACTTGTTAATTGTCATCATCAAAGCACACGGATGATTTGAATAAAAAAAAATTAGTTAGCAATGAAAATAAAACTAATGGCAACAAACTAAACAAAGGCCGGAATACAACCGTGTGTAAATGAACCCGCGTAAAATTAATCGCCCAGCAATTTTCCCGTGCAAAATTATTTGTTGCTATCCGTATAGAAGCAAACCATGTAGACGTTGCTAGACTCTTAGAAAGCCGAAACTGCTAAACTGTTTAATACCTATTCTATTCTGCAATCATTCACAATTTAGAAAACCAAACGCCAAAGCGAAAGCCTGCAATAAGGTAACGTTGTATCTTTTGCTGGGTCAACATTCGAAACAAATGATGACAAAGAACTTTGACTACTCGAGTAGCGAGTTCGAGTCTGCGGTCAATTCTGTTGTCTACTAGTTAGAAGTGGTGTCAAAAAGCCTAACCATTTTAATCCTGTTTCTGCGGCTCAGAGCAGGTTACGCTTAAAATAAAGGTAAATTGAGATTTCCATTCGCAAGCTTCTGTATCGGTGCAGTACTGAAAAACATTGATTTTTCGATTGAAGCATACTGATATTTCACAATTACAAGTAAATAATTACGCTTATTTCGTTGGTCACATTGGGGATGGCAGAATGAGTCTCACTAATCTCAAAGCTTAACTATTTATTATGCATCAAAGACACACTAGCCTGGTCTACGTAATTAAATCGATATCAATTGAAGTATAATTATTCAGAACTGTCATTCTTCTTGCCAAATTTACAAAATTATGATTTCTGATTGTCTTGAATAATTAAATTTGTCGAATTGCCGACTACACGTACTTGTTTTAATTTAATAGCGTTTTTAGGAATTTTTTTCCCCGATATCATCGTAAAGAAAACTTACTGAGCGGTTGTAATCAAGTTGTTTCCAAAAATTAAAATAGGAAACTGCATCCATACTGCGTTGGCGAACGTTCCCACAGTCATGGCAATACTCTTGTGGGAAATCGGACCGCTCTTTCAGTTTCTGCTTTTTTCGGCGTAGCTTAAATCCAGTAACCGATAAAGACGATGACGATGAAGTTAGTGAGTGTGTCGATTGATTTTGATTTGTTGTACAGCCAAGCATCTCGTCCTTTGTATTTCTCGATTTTTCATTAAGGATCCGCGTTCTCTGTTGCAAAGCATTGAACTCTCCTCGACGTTTGTAGGGGCCTGGATTTACCTTAACAATCGGATCACTAAAGCGTGCAAACAAACAATGCAATGGAGGCGTACTTTTGGCACGTGAGATGTTATTTTCAGCAAATTTCTGTATTTGCTTAGCGTTTAAATGAAGATTTTCTGATCGATCTGTGATTCTGTTATCACTCGGCGCTGTCGGTAGAATATTTTGCGCTTTATTTTTGAATAAATGTTCTAATTCAAAAACTCTTTTAAATTTTGAAATTCCCGACTCTGTCAATTGGAAACATTTTCCAATTCTTGCTTCCGTAGAATGAAACCTAGTATTATACCTTTGAAATTGTGTCGCACTGAAACAACAAAATGATTCATTATAGCTTTGATGTCTTCTATGTGTCTCTGATAAGAATAGTTTCTGTTTATCCAATCTGGCTTTTCGATTTGTATTATTTTCCACAAAAAGTGTACTTGACTTATTTTGTTTTAATCGGTTATGCAGCGGATTCAGCAAGCAATTGTGGAGTTTCTCTAGAAAAAATAAATTTTCATTAATAGGTTTTCGACAGACCTTAATATTGGCATTTGTAAATGGGCCTTGGTGATTATTCGGGCATTTACGAAATCGATCTATAAACAAATCTGATAGCTTTGATGTAGGATAGAGATTTGGAGCAGGACAAGTTTTATTACAAAGGTTATATGGTGGATACTTGTCAGCCGCAAAATCCATTTGGCGATTTTGATCTATTGATTTGTCAAATGTACTATCCCACTTGCTGGATGGCGTAATATTGTAAAATTGCCTACTTTCTGTTCCAGCATTCGAATAGTCATTAGTCTTAAATTGACTTAAGTCATGGCTTAGTCCATGTTTTTTCTTAATGCTAACATTTGAGCAATCGTTTTTTCCATTTTCTCCATCTGAATTTTGCTTTTGAGTGTCGTGAGGAGAAGAAAGAATATTGGCCGAATGAATATGTCTTCGTTCAATAGAACTACTGGGATTAAAACCAATTATTTTATTGTCCACTAATATGCGTTTCTTTTGGTGATTGGCTATTAATAAATTAAATTTGCACGATTCGACTCCACATTTTTCCACGTGTTGAACATTGCCACCATATTGTTTTAACTTTGTATCCGCTTTGCTATTATGCTGTTTGCCTTGAAGCCAAATGTTCGCATGGCTATCAAACTTGCACAGATTGTGAAGCGCTAAACTGGACAGATCCGGCGACGATCGATGCAGGAAAAATTGGTGTACGATTTGATTGCTCAACTGATTGTTGTTCATCTCATTAAATCTACTTACATGGAGAATGTCGCATAAGCTGCTGTGGTTTCTATTGGTTTTTATGTTACAATTTCGACTTACAGGGTAGTAAGGGTTAAAACACGCCGAATTTTCGTTGCATTCGCTAATAATTTGCGATTTCGCGGGTGCCGCCGGATTAACGTTGGTCACTTCATATGATGTAGCGGGCAATCTGTCGATGCGATGATCGCGTCCGTAGTCGCCTTTTGCGGCACCAATTTGTCCAACATTTGCAAAACTCTGCAAGCTACGTGATCTAGCCTCGTCAGCTGGGCTTGTGTCGGTGCCGACAAATCGCATGACGTCAGAACAATGCAAATTTTTATCTTCACTGTGTAAGCGTCTAACCTTCCTCGGAAGATCTTTGCCCATTACTCCTTTTTTGGTCCAAACTAAATCTGTACAAAATTCATTTCGAGTTCTATTTGCTTGATATGTAGTTTGATCGGCTTTGTTTGAGCTGCGCTGATGTGAGAATAGTACACAACGTTGACCGTGATTGCATTGTGTGAAAGGTGAATTTAAATGGAATTTATAACCTCCAAGACATTTGCGTGGTTTATCCACGCAAGGAGATAGACTTTTCGTATTCGTTCTAAATTGCTTCACATCGATTTTATTGAATTTGACTGTTTGGTGTGATTTAACCGGACTTCTAAGAGAAAATGGTTCTGCATACGCGTGCGTTTTTCGATTTTTCTCTTCTCCACTGAAAAATTGTGACTTTACAAACTGTAAATTTCCTATTTTCCTGTTGTTATCGATTATGTTTTGTTTCTTTTGAACGGTTTCGCTGCTACCTTCAAACGAATAGCGGATGTTGGGCGGTAAGCATTTTAATTTAGATACACTAGAATTATCGTCCCATTTATTGTAAAAACTTCGTGGCATAATATAAGGCCATTCTTTTTGGTTTCGCTCATTAAAACAGCAGATATCATCTGAATTTTCAGATCTACGAAAATTATCTGCTGACGCCGACCGTTTGTGCCATTGAGGAAATCGATTTTCACTCGTGTCACAATTTGTGACAGTAAATTTTGTATTTATTGTACGTATGTTATCATTTGAGATTGATGCTCTTTTGGTAAATAGTTTATTAGTTAACTGTATAAACTTGAGACTGCTTTCTCTTGGACTAAGTATGGTAGTCTCTTTAGATGTTTCCTTTTGGTGCGTCGAACATATGGCAGTACATTGCTCATATAAAAGTCCTGCGGTTCGTTTTATTTCCGAGCACTTTATAGGGAATATATCTTTCTGGCAATAACTGCAATAATACTTGTTTTCACTTTTTGACAACGGGCAACAATAATTAGAGATGGGACTATATTGGCAAATGCAAAGATTTGGGTCTGAATGGTTTAACAAAAATGATTGCGCAGGTGAATTTGAAAGGTTGTTGTAAACGCCAAGTAGACAGGTTTCGAGGTGAGCAATGGCCTCATCTGCACACCAGTGGTTACAACGCGATGAGTAAATATTCTTGTGACAGGACTTGACATTGCTATCAGAATAACAGTAGTCGCCATTGAATGCTGTTAAAAGATTTGGAAAAATAAATGCAACTGATATAATTTATTATTAAAATAAATACGTGTTCATTATATAAAATTAAAATGTAACTCGTAACAAATTAGTTCAGTTGTGACCAGAAGGATATACCAAAGGCAGCATGAACGGAAAGTATAATCACATGCCTGAGATTATACTTTCCGTACATGCTGTCTTTGGTTTATCCTTCTGGTCACAACTGAACTAATTTGTTACTAGTTTCGCAACACCTAATACATACTTCGCATATATAGTTAGTGTCTCCGCAACAAAGAGTATTTAACTGTTATATATTGAATTGAATGATGTCATGCTTACCGCGAAATGTGATAACTGATATCGATCAAGGCCAGAGGTATATGGATTTACTGGAGTAACAGGTGTTCAGAAATTGTTGTACTTCTCAATTTCGGTGAACTATAGCATAAATTGATATCCATCAGTGTTGGTACCATGTACCGACTCGGCAACCATAGTGTTAGTACCATGTACCTTTTCGGTACAATAATGTTGGTATCGGCTACTAACACAATAGCCATAGTGTTAGTATCCTTTACAGACTCGGTATATATATTATATAGTGTGAGTTAGCGTTGAAGTCGCATTGTCGTAGACTTTATATGATGTTAGCTTCACTATTGCAGGTTTACACATTCGTCTAGGAGATTGTACCGTCCTATTATCCCACATTCTTCACCCAAATATATAGTGGTTAAAGGGCGTAATACCGGCTCCTACTGATGAGTCGCCAGTAAGCACGAAACGAATGTGCATGAGATTATACTTTCCGTTCATGCTGCCTTTGGTTTATCCTTCTGGTCACAACTGAACTAATTTGTTACTAGGTTCGCAAAACCTAATACATACTTGCATATATATTAGTTCTCCGCAACAAACAGTATTTAACTGTTATATATTGAATTGAATGATGTCATGCTTACGGCAAAATGTGATAACTGATATCGATCAAGGCCAGAGTGTATGGATTTACTGGAGTAACAGGTGTTCAGAAATTGTTGTAATTCTCAATTTTGGTGAACTATAGCATACATTGATATCCATCATGTTGGTACCATGTTCCGACTCGGCAAATACGGTGTTAGTACCATGTACCTTTTCGGTACATAATAATGTTGGATATCAGGTTTACTGAACACAATAGCTCATAGTGTTAGTATCCTTTACAGACTCGGTATATATATTTATATAGTGTGAGTTAGCGTTGAAGTCGCATTGTCGTAGACTTCATATGATGTTAGCTTCACTATTGCAGGTTTACACATTCGTCTAAGAGATTGTACCGTCCTATTATCCCACATTCTCGACGCAAATATATAGTGTTTAAAGGGCGTAATACCGGCTCCTACTGATGAGTCGCCAGTAAGCACGAAACGAATGTGCATGAGATTATACTTTCCTGTTCATGCTGCCTTTGGTTTATCCTTCTGGTCACAACTGAACTAATTTGTTACTAGGTTCGCAACACCTAATACATACTTGCATATACATGATGTTCTCCGCCACACAACATTATTTAACTGCTTATATATTGAATTTGATTAATGTCATGCTTACCGCGCAATGTGATAACTGATAGTCGATCAAGGCCAGAGTGTATGGATTTGCTGGAGTAGCAGTTGTTCAGATATTGCTATGTAATTCTCCATTTCGGTGAACTATCGCATACATTGATATCCATCGTATGTTGGTACCATGTTCCAGACTCGGAACAATAGTGTTAGTACATGTAACTTTATCGGTACTAATAATGTTGATGTATCGGTTACTGACACAATAGCCATAGTTAGTATACTGTATAGACCACTATATACAGATCTCGGTATATATATATATATAGAGAGAGAGGGAAAAGAGAAAGTAATTTAGCGTTGAAGTCGCATTGTCGTAGACTCATGATAATGTTAGCTTACTACTACTGCAGAGTTTACACCTTCGTCTAGGAGATTGTACCGTCCTATTATCCCACATTCCTCACCCAAATTTATAGTGGTTAAATGGCGTAATACCGGCTCCTACTGACGAGTCGCCAGTAAGCACGAAACGAATGTGCTGTCTTTGGTGTATCCTTCTGGTCACAACTGAACTAATTTTTTACTAGGTTCGCAACATCTAATACATACTAGCATATATATTAGTTCTCCACAAAAAACAGTATTTAGCTGTTAAATAATTAATTGAATGATGTCATGCTTACCGCGAAATGTGATAAATGAGTAACTTGTGTTAAAAAAGTTGTAAATCTCAATGTCGGTGTACTATAGCATACTTTGATATCCATCATATTGGTACCATGAACCGACTCGGAAACCATAGTGTTAGTACCATGTACCTTTTCGGTGTTATTATGTTGGTATCGGTTACTGACACAATAACCCTACTGTTAGTATCATATACAGACTCGGTATACATATTATATAGAGTGAGTTAACGTTGAAGTCGCATTTTTGAGACTTTATATAATGTTAGCTTAACCACTGCAGGTGTACACATTCGTCTAGGAGATTGTTACGTCCTATTATCCCACATTCCTCACCCAAATATGTAGTGGTTAAGGGGCGTAATACCGGCTCCTACTGATGAGTTGACAGTAAGCACGAAACGAATGTGCATGAGATTATACTTTCCGTTCATGCTGCCTTTAGTTTATTTTTCTGGTCACAACTGAACTAATTTGTTACTAGGTTCGCAACACCTAATACATACTTGCATATATATTAAGATCCGTAACAAACAGTATTTAAATGTACCTCGTGTTTAGCAACAATACTAAAATGTATAGTCAAAAATATTTAGGTTCGCCTTTTGATTTGGCAAGGCATAAAACACATATTAGATCACAATTGCTGCTTGTCGAACAAATTCCTAATCAAAAGTGATTTGAAAAAAATGTATATGAAATACAAATTACACAGTAGGTCTATTGCTCACGCCAATAGTTGTGCGTTCCCGATTTTATTAATATTAAACTGTTCTAGCTTAAAAATGTGCACGAAACATTTGAAAACATTTTATTACTTTAAAAAATATAACTATAGAAGCATATTAATATCTAGCTATTTATATTTAAAGCCACAAAACCAATTTTATCTTATTAAACACGCCAAATTAATTTACGAGAATTATCTAAACTTACTATGCTAAAAAGAAATGAGCACATATATTTATGTTCCTATTGGCCTAGGCAATAAAGCTATTAAAGGGCCAATTTCAAAACGAAATCTCATTTAACCAGACTAATATTAATTTAGTGGCTGATAAACTATGTCCGTTGTACTTAAAATTAACAACACCTAACGTTTAAAAATTACCTGATCTGCGTTTTGACTAACGCAGCTTTCATTGTTCCAGTAGTTTTCTTTCGGCCAGACTTACCGTAGGCCTTCATCAGTTGCATTTCACGAAACAAATGAAGCAAGCGCGTTATTTCCTTTAGCCATAATATTTATACCTCAGACTGACCTTTCATTAGATATTCGCGTGTCACATGTGTGTGTGTGCATTTTCATAACCGTTGTTTTCATCTAACTAATTTAGACCAGAGTGGCTGAATAATAATTTATCAATTGCATGCGATAACTATTCGTTTTTACACACTCAATGTAAATGACGTAACTGAGATGGCCCCCCTTTCAGGTGGGGGAGACCCATAATTCAGAAACACTCGTCATAAAAACATGCCATGAGTGATAAAACCAGAAGTCCGAACGACTAATGCACATGTTAAATTACAATTCAAACCAATTAGTTGGATGTCAAATTAATTAGAAAGTGGTCTGAAATTGGGAAGCGATGTTTATAGGAAGGATGCTTATTCAGGAATCCTTCTTAATTTCAAGTCCAATCACCCGTTTCGTATGAAAGTCGGGATCTTAAAGTCATTAACATTAAGAAGTCTCAAGTTAACAGATATAAAGCATAGGAAGTTAGAATTAGACAGACTACGCGATATATTCAAGACTAATGGTTACCCTCCTCATTTAATAGATACAACAATGAGGGACATGGTGAAGAAATTTAATCCTAGTTTGAGATACATAAAAGCGGATAAGGAGAAGGAAGAGCGGAAGATCATGGTATTACCGGACTCTATATTAAGTAGGAAAGTGAAATCTATAGCTTTAAAATACAATATAAGGACCGTTTTAAAACAGCCCTTACACTAGGCACTATACTCCCTAACCAAAAAGAAAAGATTGAACCCTTAGACACTTCAGGAGTGTATGAGATCCCATGCAATGATTGTAGTCTCAAGTATGTTGGTGAGACCATGCGTCCAATCAAAGTAAGAAGAGGTGAACATAAAACGGCGTGTAAGTATGGACATATTGCTAAATCAGATCTTGCTCGTCATGTAGTGGAGACTGGGCATACTATCGACTGGGAGGAATGCAAACGCATAGCAATATGTAGTCGTAATAGGGTGACGAGATTGATTAGGGAATCTATAGAAATTAAATCTAGAGATGATATTATGAATGAAACAGCTGTTGAAAAATCTTTAGGTCCGATTTGGAATACTGCACTAGCTAATGGAAGGAAAAGGCGATTGCATGAATTGGTAACTGAAGCTAGCTCCAGTAAAAGATTAAGAACATCAGATTAAGATTGACTAATTAGTGGGCTTTTATTCAAGAAATGAATAAACAATTATTAGAATATAGTCTTCAAATTTCATCTCTAACTATTCATTTGATTTTAAAACAAATAGTGATTTCAACCTTAATTTTCTGTTTTACACCCCACCCTACCTATTGGAAATATTCTAATAATACAATATTTATAAGTAATAATTTGTCTGACGCGTGCAAAGGGTAAATTAATGTCTATTGACTGCAGTTTCATTTAGATGTACGTACATGTGTATCAAAAATAATTTAACCAAGTTTTTTAGTTATGCATACACATACACATGGACATGCGTGGCGTGCGCCAATAACTGTTATTAACTTCTCTATCTTGAGTACAACCTAGTACAGTTAAATACTGTTTGTTGCGAAGAACTAATATATATGCAAGTATGTATTAGGTTTTGCGAACCTAGTAACAATTTAGTTCAGTTGTGACCAGAAGGATAAACCAAAGGCAGCATGAACGGAAAGTATAATCTCATGCACATTCGTTTCGTGCTTACTGGCGACTCATCAGTAGGAGCCGGTATTATGCCCTGTAACCACTATATATTTTGGTCAAGAATGTGGGATAATAGGACGGTACAATCTCCTAGACGAATGTGTAAACTTGTTATTATTAACTTGTCTATATTGAGTACAACCTAGTGGTTTGAATTGTAATTTAACATGTGCATTGGTCTTTCGGACTTCTAGTTTTATCACTCATGGCATGTTTTTATGACGAGTGTTTCTGAATTATGGGTCTCCCCCACCTGAAAGGGGGGAACATCTTAGTTACGTCATTTACTTTGAGTGTATAAAACGAATAGTTATCGCATGCAATTGGTACATTATTATTCAGCCACTCTGGTCTAACATAGTTAAATGAAAACAACATTTATGAGAATGCACACACACAAACACACACACATGTGACACGCGAGTATCTAATGAAAGGTCAGTCTGAGATATAATTATTATGGCTAGAGGAAATAACGCGCTTGCTTAATTTGTTTCGTCAAAAGAAAACTACTGGAACAATGAAAGCTGCGTTAGTCAAAACGCAGATGAGGTAATTTAAATTATTCCAGGTTCGCAATTAAAAACGTCCTTCAAGAAACACTTAACGTTGTAGTTTGTCTGACTCTTAAGTTTTGTCGACTGCTATGTTGTTCAATGACTGGTTTAATACAACGGGTTTGGTGTTTACTTCAATCTCATAAACTTGATTTAAAGAATTGTTACCACCCCCACGTAATCAATGATTTTTTAATTGTATTACCTGAAGACATATAATTTAACTGCCCATGATGTCGTCATTATAGTATGACATGTCAGCCATATCATATTTGTATCGTCTTTTTTACGTGCAAATAACATATTTGACTGTATTCTAAGCATATTGTATTAAATAATGTGTTACTTCAGATTTTAATGTGCGAAGTTTTTTACGTAAAACATCAGTACTATTATAGATATTTCATCTTCCATTAAGTATTATATCAGTTAACGAATTCCATTTATTTACTACACAATGCTAAATAAATTGTTTTTTAATTTACTTTAAAAGTTGCTACATTTTTTTATTTGTAAGGAAACATATGTAATGTTTTGAGCAGAGTACAAGAAAGGAAATCTTTATGAAAATCGTTGATAAACCTATCAAATTCAACGTACTTTACTTTCTGGGAATTTTTACTAACAGCTCTGGTTAAATGTGTGGAAACAGTAAATAAATCTGCAATACTCGTCCAAAAGACGACACGGAAATTTTTTAAAAAGATGAAGGACTCGTGAAAATCAAGAATGATAAATTTCAAAATTATAAAAGTTGTAATAGCATTACATCTATACGAAAGAGAACTTTCTAGCAAGGGCTAGGCGCGCATCGTAGCCAGTATTTAACGTTTTTTTGTATTAAATTGAGCAACGGATGCTTGTCATAATGTGTTTGATTTGTTACGTTTTGTTCATGCCTGCGGTACTTAAGTTCCAAAAAAAGGTAACAAAAAGGCCTATTTCTAAATAGAACAATTTCTTTGAGTCTTTCAAATATCTTGTCTGAAGTCATTTTAGACTACAACTGACTATTGCGTAATAGCCAATATATGTCCAGCAGAATGGAAGTAAAATGTACATTTAAGTTTTGGCCTACTGCTATGCATCCTGTCTTGATAAACAGTTTTTACGTAATTGATTGGTGCGAAACACACACGCGTGGATTAATTATTGCGCTAGCGTTATAATTAAGCGCATATTTTTTTTAATTCAGAATTTTGCATTGATTTAATCTGCATTGCAACTGCAAATTCCTGGTTTATGTAAACTGTTAAGAATTTAGATATATATCATTTGCTACAAAGTATCTTGAATAAAATACTAATTCCTGAAGCCGAACTGCAAATGAAGGCAATCTTACTAAATATATTTATCTGTGCAAAATTGGGAGCAAAACTTATGCCAACGTATGAATTTTAACTATATTATAGAAATGGTTAACTGGAGTTGATCAGTAGAATACTACATTGAACCAGCTCTAGTCTCAGTTAACTTTTTAGATGCAGAAAAAAACTAAGTAAAACAAGCAAATATCAACTCTGTGTTGTAGTTTTCGATGAAAAACTTATTTTTTTAATGTGCACATTTGGTTAACCTATTTAAAAATGCCAACCAATCTCATTTTCTCTCAAACGCTATAAATACATCATACCATTTTCTAATGCACAGAGAGGAATTGTCATAACATAACGGGAATGGCCATAATGCATTTCTAAAGAGACTAAATTCCTCATATCAGTTTTTTCTATAAAAGTAATGCCATTTAAATTCAATTTATGATATGTTTTCGTCAAATGTTCAATTTAGTTTATTACAGGATTGCGCTGTCCATATAATGACGAGTAACCTCAATTTTAATGTTAGTACTAGAACAAATGATTTAAAATCACTTAATAAATGAATAGGAAATCGCCTGTTTAAATCAATAAATTTAGTAGGTTTCTTCATAAGAAGTTCGATCAGTTTGAATTTCGCGCTCGACAAAAACTCGATCTATAATGAGATTTGTCTTTTATTCTTCCACGAAACATCCTGACTTCGATACGCAATAACATTCACTGTACTCCGGAAAACCTGGATTGAAATCTATCGGCAATATGCACATTTGTATTGTTACCTAAATCAAGGTTACCATCTTGACTTAAACACCAATCCCACCATAAATATATATGCATATATATGCATATATATATATATATATATATATATATATATATATATATATATATAAACAAAGAATTGTATAAGGTAGCCAAGTCAATTCATCCAGTATACAGGTTTCGTCCTTACTAGAAACTTTTGAAGTACAATTCCGAATTTTCAGCGAACTGGGCTTAAACCTGAGCACGTCTGCTTCGGAGATTGTGGTTCTAACTACTGTGCCACTCTGTCAATGATCTTTTAACCATAATGTACTGCCGTTTTAATAAAGCAAATGCAATGCATTAACTTTGATCTTCGATAAAATTTCCTTGTGCAATTTCCGAATACAAGTGTACAAAGAGGTAAGCAGGAATGTTTATGCGTAAAAAAGGAAAAACCAAATCAAAGCGTGTTATAAGACTTCGAATGATATTCAAAGAGCAGTTCAGTGGCGAACGCAAATTTCTGCACGTAACTCAATCAAACTTTCGTGAGTTAGTTTCCTTCCCCATGTAGTAATAACTTGTGCAAATGCGTTGCTCAGTTAAGGCGAAGCTATGGTTCTGCTGAGTTATTTCATTTACTATCATATTGCATTTGTATATACCAAAAAAGCACACATCCATATATATATATATATATACTCCTCCTCTCTCTCTCCTATATAATTCATTAAATGCCAGTGAAAGGAATTAGGGTGGCAATTCTTTGGTTTATATGAAGAGATACATGGATTATATGAATAAAATTAATCCTACACGAACTGTGATTTCCAAGTAAAAGATTTTTCATAATGGATATGTGCACTACATAGATTACTACAGCATAGTCTCTTCACACATGAATGACCTTTAAAAATATGAACGAATCTTTACAACTTTTTATACGCAGTTAAACCGGAATGCTTTGAGAGATTGCAAACCTCGAACCAAAAATCAGTAAAGCAACTAACTTGTCGATTACTGCGCAAAAATTAAACAGTTAAGTTGGAACTGATTAACTTATTGATTAATTTTAAAAACAATACATTGTAATAGGTGACGCAAAAGAGAACAATGAAAACGCCTATCAGCATGAAAGGAAGTGTTTATTAAAGCACGTAATCATTAATGAAACAACGTAGAATTCAAGTGGTCTATTGAAGACAGGGCTATTAAATGAAGCATCTGACAATAACATGGAGAGTTAAATATTGGTTAAAGTGGCAAAACTGGACCATAAGATAGGGACAGAATACGAAATGTTATTTGTTATAAGTTAAAACTAAACATTTAACGCAGATAAACGAAAATTGTTTGTGCGGGCGGTGATAACAAGTATTATAATCAAGGTTGCGATCTTGATATAAGCACCTGACCCATGAATAACTTACATATGCCAGTAAAAACTAAGAATTGTATGGTGTAGAAAAGGCAATTTATCCAGTAGACCGGTTTCGTCCTTACTGGGAACTCATCATGTACTGGCCAGAATTTGCCGTGGACAGGGCTTGAACCTGGGCACGTCTACTTTGGAATCTGGTGCTCTAACCATTGAGCCACCCTGCCGCACTCAGTGGTTAGAGAACCAGATTCCGAAGCAGACGCACCCAGGTTCGAGTCCTGACCGCGGCAAATTCTGGCCAATACATGATGAGTTCTCAATAAGGACGAAAGCGGTCTTCTGGATAAATTGCCTTTTCTGCACTATACAATTCTTAGTTTATACTGACATATGTAATTAATTAATGGGTCAGGTGCATATATCAAAATCACAACCTTGAATATAATAATTTAACGCACTTGTTATTCCAAATAAAACTAACAAAATAATTTTCTCATATCTTTTGAATTCAAAATTTGATACAATTAATAGTGCTGTTCCAACTCATAAAGATTAGTAAACATTTTCGAAGGCAGATGAAACATTCGTTTGTTTTTCTTCATATGTATATAATAATTGATATATTAATATATTTTCATAAGGCCTAACATTTGGAAATGGAAGACGAACATTTGTAATACATCGCTTTCAATCCATGCTTAAAGCTGGAACAAGCTTTTTGGATTGCATTCAGTTGGCTCTGAAACGTTTATCAACAGCAATTCAAAAGTTGGTAACTGGGTTCTGTTACTCCATTTGGTAAGTTTCGTTCTTGCGATAATTGTTGTAAATACTTGCAGGGTTCGGAAAATATTTTGCCCTTTTTCAGATTTGGATTCATTATAAATTTTGGCAAAGACATTTTAAAGCCAATGTTCACCAAATCCAGTAATTAACCGACTAATAGAAGAGTCTATTTTTTTAATCAAAATTTAAACAAGTTAATTGATGAGTAATTTTCGAGGAGACAAATAGTAATTGTTTTCCTCTAAATGCTGACAATTTAAATGCACTATCTTATATTACATGCTTAGTTTAACTTTATTTGTTGTTTATGTAAGCCACATCTAGACTTCTTGGATTTAATTGAGCAAGCCTTACGTATTTTACGTAAGCTGACGCTCTTAAATTCATTTCAGACAAGCTGCCTTTCCTATTGTTTCGGCCAATTTATAAGCTAAAATGTATTGTGACTGTAAACTAAATTGATAAATAAGTGCTGTATAGAAAAGTAGCTTTATTCGTAATGATGTCTATAAAACAAAATGTAAAATAGGCTTTTGCACATGTCGAATTTTGAGTATATTTTTCGTCAAATTTGAATTAATTTGTTATACGGTGCGTAATTTGTGAGACATTAACGCATATGTATCAAATTTCTGTGCGAAAAATATATTACTATTATATTCAACATTGAATAATAATACGATAATAAAAAAGACAGATTTTTGAGATCGATCAAAACCAGAAATAGGCCTTGTTGGCATGGTAGATTTACAGAATTGTCATAATTCTGAATTTTTGCGAACTTAGACCTATCCTAAAAACACTGGCTCTGGAACCCTTTACAAGTATGATAGAGAGGAAACGTAACTAAGCGCAGCTTAACACGAAGCTTGAGACTTCCCGTGGTAATGCCAGTGCACGAACAAATTTTCTTTGTCAGCACAGGTCTGGATAACGACGCTGTACTGAAATAGCTTTTAAATAGGGAAGCATATCAACACATATAGCTTTATAAAAATTGAAAACCACTTTATTCGCATGTCGCAACTTCTACAGGTCATAACACGACTACTTGTAGAAGTACGGGCAATGCCAATCTTATTCTGCAACAACCAGGTTGGTATGTACTCTGACGAGCGCGAATTCAAACTTCTACGGCATCTGCCTACTTATGATTGGCCACAGAAACAATTCTAATTATATATAACGCCAGATGCAGATTGCTGTGAAATCTTACTTTCACATTAGATAAAAGTACTATGGTAATGGATGTTATCATAACTATGTCAGCTATAAAATATGTAAAAGCCGAAGTGGAATGCAATTCATCTCTTCAGCGCATCGTTGCCTCATTTACTTTTAAATGTAAGTGAATACACTGGTTTCCTTTCCACAGTATAAACATTCACAGCGGACTTTATTACATCATTAGGTTTATACCCACCTATATAATCTGGTTTGTAACCGTTAAGGATAAGAGTGTTACTCACACCGTCCAACTCAGTTTGCAAACAGTCTATCGAAAAAATGCGCAATCTCGTATTACATAGCTTCTTAACTAAATCTTTATTCCATTTCAATGGGCAGTAGCCATTTAAATGAAAATAATGTGCTGTTCGGGGATTCTAATGGAAAACTAATCGGCAAAATGTGCCATCACTTCTATATATGTGCAGAAAATCAGGAAGAGTTTAAAAAAATTATCCTCCTCGATTTCAATTATAGATCTTTTATTCGATTTATATTCAATGAATAAATTGAGTAGTTCTACGGCAAACACACGGCCACCACAAACGAAAAATATATCATCCCCATGACGGCTGTATAGTTTCATTTTTCATAATAAATCAAAGTTTGGTATTTCAAACATGCCGATAAATATACCTACCATGGTGGGGGCAACAGCAGAACCCATACCTAGTCCATCTTTCTGTCTGTATAAATCAATTGAATATCTAAACAAAATAAAGGCAATAATCGCCCCAAATGTATAGTACTTAATTGTAAATTTTGAAAATAATTCCGGACATAACAACATATGAATTCAATAGATTCATTCAAAGGAAAATTATTTACTAAAAACCCAATGTCAAACAAATACATCCAACGATTTTTAACGTGCAATTGATCAACTTTTGCGACAAATTTAATGTAATCCTTCAAATTGTACATAGATACGTAATCTCTCACAGGCTTTATTAGGATAGCCAACTTTTTCGCCAATTGATGTGTTGGCGTATTTGTCATTGAAGCAATTGGTCTCAGCAGAATACAATATTTGTGCGTCTTCGGTAATTCGTTTTCTATATGTTATTAATAATTTTAATCACTCCTGTAGACAGATTGAGTATAAAATTGAATTCACATTTGTTGGAGCATATACGAACATGGTTGGTGCAAAATGAGGTTATTGTTGCACATACATTCATAGTTCAATTTGTCTTTTTATGTAAAAATACAACATGCCAACAAAGCTAGGAGTGTTGGTATGCTTTCGTATTTTGATGCTACTTCAATGAATCGACGTTTAACTGTTTGAACTTATAAATATATCTATTTGGATCTTTAGAAGTATGTCAGATAGCATATATTGGGTTCACAATGAAGCCGCATTGTTGAAGAACATTTATAAAATTGTCTCAAATACGACTTGAAAACATAAACATATAGAAGACTAAGCAGTCGAACTATCCCAAGTTTCCCAAACAAATATAATGTTGGTTTTTTAGCGTTCTTTCGCGGCCTACTGGCAAGGCACCAACCAGCACAAAACACATGTTAAAATGAGTTTGTGCCTTTCGTTCAAGCTGACTTTGGTATATATTTCTGCACATTAGTTAAGTAGTTACTAGCTATGCAAGACATGTATATATTTTTTTCCGTAGCACAAAAATGTCTAAGTAGCTGTGGGGTTTTTCTTGTAGCAAAATATATTTTTGTAATTTTTTTATTGTTTTACTTCAAATTTGACTTTCTGATTATGTTCTCTTTGCATGAAACTCATTTTAAGCAGCATTCTGTTAATAAGATGCTATAAAATGCGTTTAGTGGTTCTTATATTTTTTCAAAAAAAATCATCAGTAGGAGCCGGTATTACGCCCTTTAACCACTATATATGTAGTCGCTAGAAATCCCGAAACGAATGTGCATTAGATTATACTTTCCGTTCATGCTGCCTTTGGTTTATCCTTCTTGTCACAACTGAACTAATTTGTTACTAGGTTCGCAACACCTAATACATACTTGCATATATATTAGTTCTTCGCAAAAAACAGTATTTAACTGTAATATATTGAATTGAATGATGTCATGCTTACCGCGAAATGTGATAACTGATATCGATGAAGGCCAAAGTGCATGGATTAACTGGAGGGACATGTGTTCAGTAATTTTTGTAATTCTCATTTCCGGTGAACTTTAGCATAAATTGATATCCATCAGGTTGGTATCATGTACCGACTCGGAAACCATAGTGTTAGTATCATGTACATTTTCGATATAATAATGTTGGTATCAGTTACTAACACAATAGCCATAGTTTTAGTATCCTTTACAGACTCGGTATATATATTATGTAGTGTGAGTTAGCGATGAAGTCGCATTTTCGTTGACTTTAGATGATGTTAGCTTCACTATCGCAAGTTTACACACTCGTCTAGGAGATTGAACCGTCCTATTATCCACCATTCTTCTACCAAATATATAGTGGTTAAAGGGCGTAATACCGGCTCCTACTGATGAGTCGCCAGTAAGCACGAAACGAATGTGCATGAGATTATACTTTCCGTTCATGCTGCCTTCGGTTTATCCTTCTGGTCACAACTGAACCAATTTGTTACTAGGTTCGCAACACCTAATACATACTTGCATATATATTAGTACTTCGCAACAAACAGTATTTAATTTAACAATTAATTTTTCAATGTGTTCGAATTATGAGGAAATTATTAATTTTTGATAAAATCGCATTACAAACAAATTGCGACTTCATTTTTTTTAAATTATGTACGAACGGATAGCCAATTTCTTTTGTCATATAACTTACTTTTGCAAATAATTCGTTGAATTCGAAGCCATTATAAAATGCCAAATAGAGAACATGTGTAGGTAGTAAATAATCCATTCGTGTGCTATATATAAGGAAAGTATGTGTAAAATGCCGTAGATACCAAAAAGTTATTATCACTATCAAAAGTGTGTTTTCCAAAAAAAGACTGTTTTTCATGGATGATTAAGAATCACTACAAATCAGCAAACAGGAGAAAACTCTTCATAACCTTATTTTAATTATTAAGCTAACTAGGACTATCGCTACATGTGGAGAATCAGATAATATATCAATCAATCTTAAAATTTTAATGCTAATTCGAGACATTTATACACATTGGTCGTAACCAGAGTTCTACAAATGTGTGATATACTATAAAACCAATGTTACGAGGTCTCAGAAAATGTAAATTGCTTAAGGAAATTAATCTCGAAAATTTAAATGGAAAGGAAGCAACATAATGCAAATTCACCGTTACATTAAACTCGAATGTATTATCTATATACAATCAGGAAAGTTTGAATCATTGAAATTTATGTAACCCGCAGAATTTAGCATGTAACATGCAACCTAAGCACAAAACTAGGACGATAATTGTCGCTTTAACCAATTTGAACCAATTAATGCACTAAATTATAGCAGAGGTATCAGAAATGATAGTCAATGGAAAACTGATAAACATTACGGTTAATCAATCACTGATTGCACAGGTGGTGATAACCGTTCCTTAAATAACGTTTGCGAGACAGAAATAAACACCAATTCCATTGTATTAAACTAATCGTCGAATAGCAAGACGTTCCACTGACGAAAAATTTTCTATGTTGCTCGACGACTGGTTAAATACAATGAGATTGGTGTTTACTTCAGGCTCGCACACTTGATTTGATAAAAAATTGAAACCAATGATGATACCCAGTAAATGTTAAAGAAGTCAACCTAATTTAACTGTGTTTATAACAGTCTGCCGCTTCGACTAAAACTTTTCAGGTGTAGAAATACTGCGGAATGAAATACAGGTAGGAAAAACAGACCTTCAATGGGAAAGAGCTAAAAGAATGATTAATCGATTATTTTTCGTCATAAATAGTTAGCTCCTCACACTATTGAATGATAGAAAATTATTTTTCATAATGCAGCAACTATTTATTAATTTATACATATCTTTTAGTGCCAGATTGGAATTTGTCAATTTCAATTCATAGGCAAAGAAATTTGGCTATGCTATAACATTGCTTAAATTTATAATGAATATTAATTTTGATGGTGTATTTAAATAATTGCATTTTGATAATATGGCTTTCCTCTAAGTAAACATAATAATGTATTGCCAATTAAATTCTATCTGTTTTGAATAAAATGGACGAAAGTGTACCGTAGCTAAATGCCAAGATGAAAATTCTTCTATCACCAAACGTAAGGCTAAGTCAAGTAAGATTAATACAGTAGTGGTATTTTAACCAGCATCTACGGAAAAATAATAAGGCGACTAACGTGTTATCTCTATACATTCTCTAAACAAAAAAATTGTTACATTTCTTGTGTAGTTTAGCTATTCTTTACCAATATCTTTGAGCTCCAGCTTTCAATTTTCCCTATTTAAATGTATTATGTTGAGCAACCTTTTCCGTTGAATATTTTCAATGTATTTTTTTCTGCAAGCGCCAGACTAAATCAACACACGTAATTAACAAATTTATGAGGTATCTCAGTGTGTTACTTACATAATGTTCAAACGAAATATGCATAACTGAATTCATCTGCTCGAAGTAAATCTGGTAAATGGTTTGCACTTCTCGAGATCAATAGTTTTTCTCTCTTTGGAATGTTTTGAATTAACATTTAACATATCTGAATTTAATAATAATGTATATCTGGCACCGCGTATATATTAATCGTGATTTAAAATATATGCCAAATTACCAAATATAAAGGTGTTTCTTCACTTGAATAATAATTTTCCGGCCTATCTTCTTTTTCTAACCAGGAGCTACAACTAAGTCTCTTACCTAGCGGATAGACCTAATTGCTTTTAATGATTCTCCTACCGAATATATAATCCTTCGCAAGTTTATTGTTAGAAAACTTTTCAAGATATATGCTTGAGATGCTTAATAGTCAACACTAAACACTATTTAATCAGTTCTAGACACTCTACTTGATGTGTTACAATCCTTTATTTAGAAGTCATTTAAAATAAAGTAATGCTAAACAACGATGACAATAAATTGAATGACTAAATTCTATGGTGGATTGGAAGTCCTCCAATATTAATTACGATTCCACACAAAATGTTTTAAATGTAAACTTAATCAATTGCACCGCAAATGAGTAGCATGTTTAAGAATGTAATAATTCTTTGATTGATGTTAATACTTATTAGGTAATAGCAAGTAGGCGGACTTAAAATATACACCAATCCCATTTTCAAACAGTCAAGTTCTTGTAACCTACGCTAGAAACTTGTATATGTGCAATTGTTCTAACGATGAGATTGTTTGTTATTTGAGTTTTTCATACGTGAATTTAATTTAAACCGATAGAAACAGATATTTTCTACTGAAAGAAATTTTTCACCAATTTTCTAGCGTTGAAAAATTGTTAGATATTATAAATTAAATAGTTCTTATTTTTATTGTGTATTATCTCTCAGTTTTACAAAAAAATTTGCAAGAAGATTAGGTTTCATATATCAACAAAAAAACCTTGTTGACTTTCCAACTAAAAAGCTAAAAACAAGCACTTCAAAAAGCCTCTCGCGTATGAGTAAACAGAAACATTTATGAATTCAAAAAAATGAATGCTCGAGGCTAATATTATAACCATGTTTAAGATTCAGTCTAATAAAAATGCTGATATAGATGCGTTGGTATCAGATACACATATTAAAATGTTAAGAGGAGTTGTCAATTCCCACACTCTTAATATTTCTCGTCAAGATAAACATATACAATACTTATGCTTAGTGAACATGGATAGAAGTCATGTAAAAAATGACAACAAAACGCATGTACAAACTACGAATTATGAAAAGGCTTTTGACAATACCAGAATTATATATAGAATCCATTTAAAGCGAAGAGCGTTTAATGTTATTGAATTTAGTAGTAAGTCTATCTCGCTACTGGCAAGAGTTCCTAAAAATAAATTTTTATCTTCAAATAATTGTCGACACCTTCTACGACTAGTATTGACTTTATAATTAATGCTTCTGAGAAAGATGTCCTATTATTCTATACGACATATGTAAACAAAAATGGCTGTCCAATGAAGAAAATTCAATTTTCATTAAAATCACACGTTACAATAAAACGACACGAGGCTATAGGTATGTTTAATCTCCTTATAATTATCTCAAACTAAAGACGTTCGATGAATTTGGTAGAAGTAATTGTAAACACTACTTATATAAGATAGTGTCACAAGTAAAGTTTATCAAATTATCAAATTGTGATATTTGTTTATAAAATAATAATGAGATTCAGATATAAACAGATTTGTACTCTTTAAATATTACTCTTGGTTTGCGTGTGAATTTGATTGTGAAGAAGGTGAGTTCGTGTGCTTTTGGGTAACTTAGAAGGATTATTACTAGATAATAATAATAATAATAATAATAATAATAATTATTTTAATTCATTATTATTATTATTATTATTATTATTATTATTATTATTATTATTATTATTATTATTATTATTATTATTATTATTATAATTCAAATCAAAATGTTGGAGGAAAATTAATAATGTAGAATTCGTGAAAATATCTCTAGACACCGTCATCACTGCGGCTCTTTATTATTTCAAGAAGAGCTGTAAATAAAACTGTGAAACGGAAGAAAATATGCTGATATTCTCGTTGGAAGTGCTTCTGCGAAATTTATTTCATTTATGATAGCTGATATTTAATATAAAACATTTTCAAATTTATAATTTACGTGGCAACAATACTTTGTATAATCCTGTGACAAACATTCAATAAAAATAATTTATACACCCTTATATAAGATAGTGTCACAAGTAAAGTTTATCAAATTATCAAATTGTGATATTTATTTATAAAATAATAATGAGATTCAGATATAAACAGATTTGTACTCTTTAAATATTACTCTTGGTTTGCGTGTGAATTTGATTGTGAAGAAGGTGGAGTTCGTGCTTTTGGCAACTTATTATTATTATTATTATTATTATTATTATTATTATTATTATTATTATTATTATAATTCAAATCAAAATGTTGGAGGAAAATTAATAATGTAGAATTCGTGAAAATATCTCTAGACACCGTCATCACTGCGGCTCTTTATTATTTCAAGAAGAGCTGTAAATAAAACTGTGAAACGGAAGAAAATATGCTGATATTCTCGTTGGAAGTGCTTCTGCGAAATTTATTTCATTTTATGATAATTGATATTTGGCCATAAAACATTTTCAAATTTATAATTTACGTGGCAACAATACTTTGTATAATCCTGTGACAAACATTCAATAAAAATAATTTATAAGCACTACTTATATAAGATAGTGTCACAAGTAAAGTTTATCAAATTATCAAATTGTGATATTTGTTTATAAAATAATAATGAGATTCAGATATAAACAGATTTGTACTCTTTAAATATTACTCTTGGTTTGCGTGTGAATTTGATTGTGAAGAAGGTGAGTTCGTGTGCTTTTGGGTAATTATTATTATTATTATTATTATTATTATTATTATTATTATTATTATTATTATTATTATTATTATTATTATTATTATTATTATTATTATTATTATTATTATTATTATTATTATTATTATTATTATTATTATTATTATTATTATTATTATTATTATTATTATTATTATTATTATTATTATAATTCAAATCAAAATGTTGGAGGAAAATTAATAATGTAGAATTCGTGAAAATATCTCTAGACACGTCATCACTGCGGCTCTTTATTATTTCAAGAAGAGCTGTAAATAAAACTGTGAAACGGAACAAAATATGCTGATATTCTCGTTGGAAGTGCTTCTGCGAAATTTATTTCATTTTATGATATTTGATATTTTGCCATAAAACATTTTCAAATTTATAATTTACGTGGCAACAATACTTTGTATAATCCTGTGACAAACATTCAATAAAAATAATTTATAAGCATATGAACAAATAATACATAGATAAAGTCGAAAAAGTATAATTTCGCTAGAACGCCTAAAAAACAGCTAAATTGACGTATTTCTGCTATTTCCATAATTAAATTAATTAGCTAAATGAAACGGAACTGGGTAAAAATTCGGAAACATCTAATGTTCTAGACGCATTATATCACATTCGATCCAATGTCTTTGATTTCCCTCAGTTTTGTTTTTCGATTTTGTCAAATACCATTTATAATTTTGTGTGGAGTTATCTTTTTTTACTAATATTAAATGTGAATTGCATGAAAGATTGAAATTTGTTTATCGCAATGCATAATTTTATATCAAAATGAAAGTTCTTTTTACCTGGTCCAATCTTGCCGTTATTATCAAGTACTCTACAAGTGATATAGGATGCAATCTGCTGTTAGGTTAGGTAATAGGTTTACATTATACGAAAATATTCAAGAGCTGAAACACATACAGAAATAACCACACACCAGCAATACATAATCACAATCAGCTCAGTTAGTACACAAACAAAATTATTTTAATAATGTAAATTCAGAGAGACAGAATTTCACGAATAAAAGCTGCTATGGTGAGCACTTTACATTGTTTAACATACTTATAATCTTTAAATAGGTCATTTAGTCGCATATGTCGAATTTAGCGATATACCATCATTATAGGCAGAAATTGTCTTCAGCGTACGCTAATCGTGCTAATTCTTCAAGGAAGTATATGCAGGCGCAGACATGCAAATTCACATAATGACTGTAAAGCAAAATAATTCGACATTATCAAAAATTAATGACTTCGAACAATCGTAGTTTAATTTTTATTACTATTGTGAGGTTACCTTTAACTGTAAAGAATGAAAGCTTTTATTGACAATTCCCGAAAGAAAAGCGGCTGTTTTGTCAAGCATAATGCTTAATTAAAAATTTGACGCGTCCAGACATACTTTTCCGTTAAGGATAAATTTATTCGAACGTAATCAAAGGAATGTACCAGCGTGAAAATGGGGTTTATTCGTATGCACACATACAATTAAGCACGAAACCCATGGTCAATCTGAATATTGTATATCCTTCTGATTCTATTTGAATTAATTAATTCCTATTTACGCAATATATATATATATATATATATATACAACATATCTTCACAACGAGCAGTACGTATCTTTTATGCTAATCACTTATCTCTACCGATTTAAATATTAAATTTATTGCAGAAATCAAGGGAGCTGTTACCACCATTTTTAGACAATTCAATTTTCATTGGATACATAATTTCATTCTAATTCGCTGTTCGGTACATTTTGTAAATTAAATGTAAAAATTGCGAAACTGGAATAATCGAAATTGCCAGATCTGCGTTTTGACTAACGCGGTAATGATTCCAGATCTTTCCCACTACTTTTTCGAAAATATTTCGGCTGTCGTTAGCGGCCACCATTTTCAGTTGTTCCATTTTCATAAGTTTTACCAAACAAACTTTTGAAGCAAACGCGGTATTTCCTCTGGCCATATCATTTATACTTCGGACTAACATTTCACTAGATAGTTGCGTGGCACGCATGTGTGCATTTCCGGAACTGTTATGTTCATCTAACTAAGTGTGACTAGAGTGGTTGCATGGCTAGACTATTTGTTTTATACACTCCATTTGAAATGACTTAACTGAGATTGCCCTCACATTATCGGATAGGGGAAGACAAATAATTCAGAAGCACTCGTCACAACAGCATGACACTTTGAGTGATTAAATCATAAATCGGAAAGACCCATGCATGTGTTTTAGTTTAAATTCAAACAGCTAAGGTTGTACTCAGGATAGACTTTTTTAATATCAGTTCTTGTAATATCATTAACTAATCTTACGTAACGCATGTGGATGTGTATTTGTTTACATAGCTAAAAAGATCTAGCCATATATAATTAATATGCATTTACGAACATAAAAATGAAACTGCAGTTAAAAGACATTAATCCACCCTTTTCACACGCCGGACAAATTATTTATTCTTAACAGTTGTAATTCTCGATTACAAGAATGATTGCAATATATTCTGTAAATTGTTGACAACTGATCAAATTGATTTTAGTTACGGCAAGTTTAATAACTGCTATATAACTCTATGCAAATATATTTGATCTACACACCAACCTGAACGTAACATTTCGTAGGAAAAACAGTTACTCAAAATGGTTTTTGATTTTCAGCTTTGAATGATTTTTTTTCTATCTACCGAATCATGGTGTTAGCTTATTTCCAGGTTTATCGTTTATTATAAATAGTGAGTTAGCGCTGAAGTCGTTTTGCTAAACAAAATCATACGGAGTTGACTATAACAAAAATTATTATATGTAGCAGATTGTCCAGTCAAACTGACATATATTTCCTAACCAAATATATAAAATGTCTGGGATCTAGTTATGGATCCGATTTTTGTGTAACCAGTAAATGCGAAATTCTAGTGTACATGATCTAGCACCTATTGTTGATGCTGACTGTGGCATATACTTCCGGTATTATTAATTTTGCTTTATATAAATGCATTTCGGTTTGATCCTCGCAAGTCAATTTGCCGTCGTACTCTTATGATGATCATTGAAAGTCTTAACGTATCAGCATTTGTAATTGACGATAGATTTGCTATGTTTTGCGAATAGTTAAAAATAATAGGATTAGTGTTTATATCAAGCTCACAAACTTCATTTAAAGATTTTTTAATGTGACACTTTTAAAAGTGGTCTAGAAACAATGCTTTTATTTTAAATTACGCTTCACTACGTTGAGTTTTTATTAACGATTATTTTTAATGAATTGATATTTACGTGTGACCAATCCTGTGAAGAACATCAAAAAAAAAATTTCTCATATTTTACAAATTTAATCAAAACATCGCAATGTCTTTCGTCACATATTTTTATTTACTGTTAATAATCATAGATTCTTTTATATGAATGCGCGTATATGTAGTTTTACATATATGTATACATGCACGTAGGTAGCATGAATGCATGCATGTTTGTATGAATGAATCTGTGTATGTATATGTTTACATATATATTTATGCATGTATGTATACATGTATGAAGATAGATATGTATCTTAATAGGTATATATTTATGCATGTATATAGTGTGGTATGTGTCTATGTTTGTATATATGCACGTATTTGTATGTATGTTTTTTCATGTTTGGGCAGTTGTATAAATGTGCATGTGTTTATATAAAGATACGTATGCGTAAAGCTGTACAATTTATATTACACTTATTGTCGGAATAAATAAATAACGGGATATTATAGCAAATGTAATTTTTCTGCCTGATTTTATTGAGCTCTTAGCAGAATCATGCAGAGCTTATGCCTGTATATATGTACATAAATTTTTTAAATTGTTTTTAAGCATGTGAAGATGAGTTTATTTTTCAAAAAGAAGCGACATTATAATTTAATTTGTTAAATGAAAATTTTCTCGTTCTTCTACCATAAAGTATGGATTTCTTTAACAATTAAATATTGCTTTCTATGCAGTGTTATGTGGATTATATATGAGCATTTAGAAAATTCTACTGAAGAGATGGAAATATTCAGAATTCTGCTATGTTTATTAGGCATTCGATATTGATGTATTCCTCATTTATTATAATTAAGGTTGCAAACTTGATATAAACACCAGGCCCATTAAGTACATAAATTTGTCAGGATAAACTAAACATTGTACAGTGTAGAAAAAGCAATTCAGCCAGTAGATCGGCTTCATCCTCAATGATAATTTGCCGTGCGCAGTGCTTGAACCTCCTTATTGTATCCATTCTCATTTTCATAGAAACAATGTGCAAAATCACCAACATAAGGTTTAAAATAATAATAATAATAATAATAATAATAATAATAATAATAATAAAAATAATAATAATAATAATAATAATAATTATTATTATTATTATTATTATTATTATTATTATCCTAGTAATACTCCTTCTAAAAATACTATTACTACTACTAATAATAAGAATAAAAGTGATAGAAATATTAATAATATAATAACCATAATAATTATAATAATATTGCTAATAATAATAATAATGCGGATAATAATAAAATAGTAGTAGTAGTAGTAGTAGTAGTAAGAGCAGAATCAGTAGTATTAATATTCCCATGTAGAAGAGGAAGAAATAATTATTGATAATGAGCCCGATCTAGTCAACATGGAGCGACATACATAAATCAGATACAGAAAAAAGGTTGTCTGTACAGCACATGCACTTTGCATAACAAAATTGGCATCAGTGCGATATTCAAAATACAACTTCACTTGTCTTCACTGAATCGCAAACTACCATGTTAATTTTGCTAACTAAATGTAGGATATTCAAGATGATGATGTCTAATGGAAGTACAAAACAAAATGTGAAATGGGCAGATCTCGATACCATGTCGAGCAGGATCTTGGACGAAGAACTTTAATAATTAATTGAGCCCAATCTTGAGAGACGAGTTTGTCCAGTGCTGCTTAACTTGATTATGGCCGCCTTCAGTTTTTTTTATATCGCAACCTTGTCCAGGTACATATTCTGCCAATCAGACAGAGGATGAGAAAATCGCGCCCTGCTGGGCAAGTAAATATTTGTCATATTTAAAACCTGACCAAGCGCTGGAAAACTATAGAGCCCCCAAAAATTGTCAGCTAAATGAAGTGCTATTTTTGCGCTGATTATGAACACTATATTGACTGAGCACCTCAGTTACCATTGATTAAAGGGCTGAAAATTATCAAATTTCACTTTAAAAGACTAAATCTTACCGCCGTATAAAAACGCTGCAAGTTCATCTGTTCTGTACATACATCAGGAAAGTCAAGGTGAAATTTATTAGTTTTGCCAGAGTTGGAAAAATTTGGAGAAGGACATTCTAGTTTTTGTGATTCACAAACTCAAATCATCCTAATATTAATTCAAAGCAATTAAATTTAGGCTTTAGTAACTCTTATGCTATCAAAGTGGTAAATTTTACGACAATTTCCTAACCAAATACAATATTGTATTTATGCTCTAGAAAATTAAGCAAATGCGCAAAATTGACGTGGTTTTCTTTTTTTCCATTTTTTAAACACTTGAATCTGACAGGCATTTAAATGTCCACAATACTACATGAGAAATGAAATATTTAATTAAAAGTTAAATGAAACGCACTGCCAAAATTGGAGTAGACTTTTAAAAGCGAACATTCAAAATAAAAATAATTTTTACCTGAAATTAGTCTAAAATAGTAGAAACTTATCTACGTTTAACCAATCAATGAAAATTGAAAATATTCACAGCCATGTGAAAGTTGCAAACTCACTAGTTAATGAACCTATTACAACAATTCCATCTGACGGGAAGATCAATTAATTACCAACAAAAATTAACTATGTTTTGCAGGTTATTTAATAAGACTGTGGTCTTGCTCAACAGCCGACTGAATATTTGCTTCGTAAACTTTCGATACAAGCATAATGAAGCTATCTTATTCGGTCTTTTCAGGGCATGACAAATTACGAAATAAACAAAAGCTGGCTACGAAGAATGTTATACCTTTATTTGAGTACGTTGATGCTTTAAAGCAACTGCCTAAATTAAAATTTTTTAATTAAAGTTCACAGACTTGGAGCATGAAATACATTTTAATCTTCTTTTGGAAAGCGAGCCTTAATAAAATTCATAGTACCCGTTCCGTGTGCAAAAAAAAATTATCAGGTATAAGAAGCGCTTCTTTCTTATTTTCTTCTCAAGTATCTACAAATATACATCTCATTATATGTAAACTAAAAGGCAAAACAAAATAGAAAAATATAATCATGGTGAGAGTCTGAAATAAGGGAACAACCAAACAGTCAAGTGCGTCACCTCCAGTTCAAGCTCAATGCCTGAACATGCTTCTTCTGCTTGCATAAATCCAGCTATAATTTGTTTATCCATCTAGCATTGAGCTTGAACTGGAGATGACGCACGCAAATAATAGATTGTTTCCTTATTTCACACTCTCTCCATGCTTACATTTTGCTATCTTGTTTCGCTATTCAATTGATATAAAATGCGATATTCAATTGTAGATACTTAAGAAGAAAATGAGAAAGAAGCGGTTTTTGTATCTGATAAAATTTCTTTTTATTTGTGCACATGGAAATGGTACTTTGAAATTTTAATCTATTTTAGAAATATATTTATGAATCAACATGATCACTATTTAGTCCAAATATATTCTTTTGTACAATAACTGGCAGACCGAATTACATACTAAGTGATAAAATTATGTTCAGCGTCTTACAAACAGGAAATATTGGTATACTAATGCTTAAGTCGTTCAGCTGTCTTATTATGTTTTCCTGAAATCAAAGGGCTATTCGTGTTTGCGAGGTTCATTTAAGGGAAATAGCGCAGCCAAAAAGTAAAATTTGCACAAGGTTTAGGTCAATTAAATTAACAAACTTACTTCTGTTCAAAAGTATTCTTCCATTTTATGTTAAACAATCTTTAGCTTCTACCCGGTCTTCTCTTGACTAACGCATATCAGGTTATTCCGATTAATCCGGTTTCGCAAAAATGTTTTCACTTAATGTTTAGCATTTTTCCCCATACATTTATTATTGGTTCTTAAAGTGAAGTAAATGTAAAAACGCAATTAAACGGCGTTATCCGAAGAACAAAACGGATTAGTTTAGAGCGCTATGTCACAAGCAACGTAGCTTGGTCAATTTGCGGTGCCTTCAAATGGTGAAACTATTAGATGCATAACAAAAATGCTCCAATAAATAGTATTATTAAAATTCCGATAAATAAGGAGCTAAAAATAATTTATTTTAAAAAGTTCAATATTGTAGCAAATATTTATTATTATCAAAGTTAAACGATGTTATTTCGTTTTCTCCAACAATCACCTAGATTGTACTTTATATGGTTAATTTTCGAAAGCGAGAGAAATTATGTTGGATCAAATACATAAATTAATATAGAGCAAACAAGAGCCGTGAAACAGACATGTTGAAGCATGTGCACACACAAGCACAAATACAAAAACAATTCACTAATTTATTTTCGAGTGCTTTTTGCGCCGAGTGGTTTTGATCCGTTATTAATAGACAATTTCTTTACTACCGAACGAGTTATCACACATTCACGAAAAATTCTTCTTCAAATATATTGATTGATATTTTGATCGACACACCTGTGCAAATATAATTCAAACATAGACTTGTAGCATTTTATCGTGCATTGCTTATCACATTTCTCAACAAATACAAAAAATCTAAACAAAAAGTGTTTTGACCTTGTGTAAGTTGTTGGTGTAGAACCTAGTTTTCTTGCAGAAATAATGGACACGCTTTCTTCTACTTGTTGGTTCTTGTATAATTTATGTTTAAATTCAAACTATGTATCTTGCGCATTCAACAATTGATTAAATAAGGTACCAGTTATTATAGTCAAATGATTTCTGGTGAAATGCAAAGGAGGTTTTAAACTTGCGTAAAAAACACTTTCGCTTCAGTACACGATTTCTTTCCCATTTCAAATTAGCAATGTTTAAAAATGGCTGAACTAAATTTTATACATGTATTAGTTACTTTCTATTCCTCAGATTTTTACACTCCCCAATCGGCACTAATTATGTAAAACATCGAAATTCGAATTTAAAGGTCAGGTATAAATTTTCGTTCAACCAATTCTATGCATTTCTAATTGGAATGAAAAATTAATCATTTACGGAAGCATAAATTTATGATATTATGCAACACAGTTATAAACGTCATTTTCTTTTCTCTAGACCTAAACTCGATTTTTCTTTATATATTCTTATTTGAAACGTAAGATAGGTTAATTTTCTGTTAAATCAATACATTACTCAAGACCAAACAGGAAACGGGTTGCTCACATTTTGAAACACACCCATAATTGGCTATTTTATATGTAAATCGTGTGTGACCTTGATTTTTTATTTCGAAGGGGATTATGGATATATATATATAATAGTTTCCGTTGCGCCTAATGCATTTTAATTTCACACATGAAATACTTACACGATTATAATATTGACTGCTGGATTTTTTGGTGTGTGTGTGTGTGTGTACGTGCCTCCATATATTTTGTTTCTTTGTTATTACTATGTATTAGGGGATGTGCATATATTAACAAATTTGTTCAAGTATGTACTTACTTACTTTACTGCGGCTGGCTCCTTTTAGAGGATAAGCCGGCTCCATTGATATCCCGGGTTAAACCTCTCCATGCCGGGCGGTTGACAGCCATTTCGGAACATAAAGAGGGCCAATGACGCTCCCAGTGACGCGGACCATAAACATTGCGTAAACCTAGGAGTTTCATGTCCGATTTGATTGATGCAAGCCATGTCTTCAGTTGTCCCGCCTCGTGCGCGCGGCGCCAGTTTGCACATTGACCTGGGTTCATCACCTGCCGTACCATTTCGTCTTCGGGTTTGCGTAGTACGTGCCCGAACCATTGAAGTCGACGATGTTGGATCCAGACGGATAGTTGCATGATGTCACCGCATTGGTGACGAACAGATGCGTTCGACTACTCGGTCCATCCATTTTTGTCTTTGTGATGTACCTAAGGCACCAATGGTCGAATATTTCGAGCTTTTTTGGAGTCCTCAGAACGTAATGGCCAAGTCTCACAGCCATACAGTAGCACAGGGCGAACAGTAGTCTGGTAGACTCGGATTTTTCGTTTTGAGGCTTGATTTCACTTCTTCTCCAAAAGTGAGTTCTTCAATTGTAAGAAAGCAAGTCTGGCACGGTCGATGCGTGTTCGGACTTCATTCTTTGCTTGACCAGTTGGAAGTATTTTTGAGCCAAGGTACGTAAAATCGTCGACTGTTTCGATTGGGCTGTCGTACACCGTGAGCTGCTCATCAGATGAAGATACACCGATGGCGAAGGCTTTCGTTTTGTCGGCATTGATTTCCAGACCAACGGCTGATGAAAACTGGGCCACTTGATCCAAAACGGCTTGCATGCTCCCAAAGCTGTCAGCAAGGAGAACAACATCGTCTGCGTAATCAACATCCGTCAGCCATAGGTTATTTGATGATACTTGAACGCCTCGGAACTCCAGATAGCGCGTTGCTCAAAATCCAGTCAACCGCATAATTGAACAATATGGGTGACAAAGGGACATCCTTGTCGAACCCCCTGTGTGCAGACTGAATTCATCCGATTCTTCTCCGTAAACACGTACTCTGGCTTTGGTGGCTGCATAGTAGGCCTTGATCAGATTGACGAGTTTTATGGGCATACCGTCGAGCAGCATGATGTTCCATAGGGAGTCGCGATCAACAGAGTCAAAAGCAGCTCGGAAGTCAATAAAACAAGCGACGGTTGGTTGTTGAAATTCGTTGCGATGATCCAAAAGCTCGCCCGTAATGTAAAGATCTGATCAACACAGCCTTTGCCTGGGCGGAGATCCACCCCTGATTGGGACGGGTACGGACATGCCGCTCATTACAAAAGCGGTTCAATAGAATCGACGCTAACAGCTTGGATGCGGTGTTGAGAAGACTGATACCACGGTAGTTTTTCGCACCTTGATCTATCACCCTTTTTGGGAAACGGTAGCAGGATTGACATTCCGAAGTCTGACGGGCATGCTTCTTGTTCCCAGATAGAGAGAACAGTCGATGGATTGATGGCAGTAGTGCGCCTATACAGAGCCTTGTAGATCTCTGCAGGAATTCCATCTTCACCGGGGATTTCACTGCTCTTCATGCGCTGGATGGTCGTAGCGATCTCAACCTCAGTTGGGGAAGAGCAGTCCACATCGTAGCTGGGTGTAGATGTTGCAGGTGGTTGCGGTGGGGAGCGGCCACTGTATGGTCAGTTCAATAACTGCGAAAACATGTTCAACCCATCTTGCGATTTTGCCATTGACATCAGAAATCAAGTCTCCTGTTGCGCTGCGTAGAATTTTCTCTGCATTGCGCTTACCGGATGCTTACGTATAAGACGGAAGAGACCCCGAAATCACCGACGTTTGCAGCCGATTCCATGGCGGAAGCCATTTCATCCCAGTACTGCTTACGGTCAGCCCGAGCAGACCGCCTCGTGGTTTTTCACGTCTCAGGTGGCGATAATTAGGCGCGTTATTCATCCGGGCATCTCTTGCTTTTGTGACGCCCGCATCGATGCGTTCAGAGATCCAGTCTTTATGGTGACTTTTGATGGTTCCGAGCGTTTCAAGCGCAGCTTGCTAGAGTAGAGAGTTTCAAGTTATTCCATTGATGCTCCACATTGGTTTTATCTACGGCATGAGTTCCACCGTCAGCGGCAGTCAACTTTGCAGTGATTGAGGCAGATAGCGCTGTACAACGGGATGGGTCCGTTAGGGCAGCAACATTCAGGCGTTTCGTAGGTTTGACGGCGCCGTCGGGACTTGAGATGGAGCCTCAATTTGGCACGTACTAGAGTGTGGTCGGACCCTCCTCGGTTGCCAGTTTCAGCTCCTCGGTATGACCTGCAATCTTCGACAGAAGACATCCAACGCGACCGTACCAGAATGTAGTCGATCTGATTGGCTGTGTGACCATCGTTTGAATACCAGGTGAGCAAATGCTTCCGAGGGTGTTGGAAACGCGTATTGGTAACGCACATATGGTTGACTTCTGCAAAGCTGATAAGTCGCTCTCCGTTCTCGCAGCGCTCACCTAGACCAAACTTTCCCAGTATGTGTCTGGTGGATGAGTCAGAAGGTCCTGTTCGTGCGTTCCAGTCACCAGCAACAAACAGTATGTCGCCTCTGGAAATTCCGTTGATGGTCTCTTGCAATTGGTCGTAGAACTCATCTTTCACATCTGAATCAGCTGCGAGGGTTGGTGCGTAGACGGCTACGACTGTGATGTTAAAAGGTACGATCGATCATCGAAACATGGTTGACACCGTCGTACCACGTTGAGGAGGGGATGGTCTTTACGACGGTTCAAGTATGTCCAGAATGATAATCCAAAGTTAGCGTGAACACAATGTAGATCCTGATATGCACATTCGTATTGTGGTTACTAGCGCCCAAAAGATTAACTTTATAATGTGCCAGACGTTAGAATACAATTAATCCCTAATGATAATAAATTGGCGTTTCAACTTTATTGTGTATACTTGCTTCTCAATAAATATGTGCTTTAATACAGGATCTAATTATAAATTTCAAATTAAAAATGCATAAAATGCTTGAACTTAAAATTATATAATAATTAATTGCCTTTTAGTTTTTGTATAGTTGCACACCAATATTACCATAATTTATTTAAAAAAACTAATCAAATTAGAATCACCCACACGTATAAATATATGTTCAGCCAGTTTTATGCATTTCTAGTTTGAATTGAGTAACAAATTCCTGATTGATGTTAAACTTTAAAGTAATGCAGGTATGCACAACACTGGCAATGAGGGCCATATTAAAGCCACTCGATTCTTATCATAAATTTAACCGGTGCCCAATAAATTAAGAAAGAACAGATGCAATTGAGGATATTACGTGCGATTAAGCATGCATAATAAGCAATTCAACAAAGAACTGATGATAAAAAGTTTACTGAAATTTCCAGCGTCATAAATCTTCAACAAGCAAAATCAAATGATGCAGACATTTTCAGTATGTAAAGAATGTCGAAAATGTAAGCAGTATTATAATCAAGGTTGCGGTCTTGATATAAAGACCTGACCCATTAATTACTTACATATGTCAGTATAAACTAAGAATTGTATAGTGTAGAAAGGCAATTCATCCAGTAGACCGGTTTCGTCCTTATTGGGAACTCATCAAGTACTGGCCAGAATTTGCCGCGGACAGGATACGAACCTGGGCACGTCTGCTTCGGAATCTGGTGCTCTAACCACTGAGCTATCCTGCCGCACACTACACTACACACAATTTTCAGTTATATACTAACTAATGTAACTTGGTTAGTCAATTTTTCCTTTAGGTGGAGCTCATATGGCATCCATTTAGACCCAAAGTTCCAACTAACCATGCCCAATCTGTCATTACTGAACAGACACCCTATTACATGGGGAAAATGGTATTGAAATGAACATTTATATAATTAAACGAACATTGGTTGCGCGGTGGTGATAACAATTATTATAATCAAGGTTGCGGTCTTGATATAAACACCTGACCCATTAATTACTTACATATGTCAGTATAAACTAAGAATTGTATAGTGTAAAAATAGCAATTCATCCAGTAGACCGGTTTCGTCCTTATTGGGAACTCATCAAGAGCTGGCCAGAATTTGCCGCGGACAGGATACGAATGTAATGTGGTGTCTGTTCAGTAATGACAGATTGGGGATGGTTAGTTGGAACTTTGGGTCTAAATGGATGCCATATGAACTCCACATAAAGGAAAAATAGACTAGCCAGGTTACATTAGTTAGTATATAACTGAAAATTGTGTGTAGTGTAGTGTGCGGCAGGGTAGCTCAGTGGTTAGAGCACCAGATTCCGAAGCAGACGTGACCAGGTTCGTATCCTGTCCGCGGCAAATTCTGGCCAGTACTTGATGAGTTCCCAATAAGGACGAAACCGGTCTACTGGATGAATTGCCTTTTCTACCCTATACAATTCTTAGTTTATACTGACATATGTAAGTAATTAATGGGTCAGGTGTTTATATCCAGACCGCAACCTTGATTATAATAATTGTTATCACCACCCGCGCAACCAATGTTCGTTTAATGTAAACAGTAGTTGGAATGAGCATCTACCTGCAACTAAGGCCAATAACGTCTAATATCAATACATTAATGCAAAAACTGGTGGAAATACTCAAAATAATGCGACAGTCCGAAAAACATTAAAATATGAAACAGTTTTATTCGCGGCAATTTGTATTTCATCAATAAAGTACAACGGCACAATGTCATGAATGAGAAAAGTGATTTACTTCGATGTCAGAAATCGATTTACAAGCAATCCTGTTTAACATATCCTCGACTCCCTTTCGTGGTTCCGCGGTTTACATTGGTAGTACGGCAATACACTATTTAAAGAAACACTCCCGTGTCAGTTTCCGTTGTGGCAGGGTTCCGACTGATCCCATCACTCTAAAAACTTTACCACCTATTTTAATACCCACCAAATATATTGGAATAACAGTTATTTTTCACTGTTTAAATATGGTTCGGTGCTTCATTTGCAATAATTTAGTCAAATCTGTAATGACACTCAGATTCTGGCCAATGTGGTAACCTTGTTCAAGACAAATATAATAAAATTTTATTTTATTTTATTTGTTCTCACTAAAATAAATAATAAATATATGGCTATTGCAGGTGTATTATGTATATATTGTGCATAAAGTAGCCTGTACTGCAGCTCACATAGTTCAATTAAATTAATAACCAATTTTCGGGTTAGGTAAACCGATTGTTATTACAGAAGATTATGGGGAGGGGAATGAGAAAATGATCGAACGAAAGAGGTATTACGCAAGTATTTTTTAAATTTTGTCGGAGTGCTAGCTTCAAATGCCGCGTTTTGCGTACGCGGGTAGTAGCTTTGCACGGACAATATTCTGCAAACGAGATGAGATTATGTATACCGGGAATTTGAGATAGCTGAGGTAAGGATTGGTCTGCTAATTACAAATAGTTATATGTTGAGTTTAGTTACTGAGACAAATTCTATGATTAAAATTAGTGTTGAGTCAAAAAAATATATAAATAGAATGGTTTTGGAACGAGGTTACCACATTTGCTTAAATCTGCTATTGTGACTATTGTGCGGTGCACAGTTGCCTGAGGATGGTGCTGAAAAGTAGGCACCGAATCGTCGCCAGTAAACAAAGATGTGATAGAACCGCATTTCCATTGGGACGAATAAAAACTCAACTCGATCAAAGACAAAATAAAATTGAAAATTTTGAGGTAGTACGCAAGCGATGCGATGTCTAATAAACGATAATTTAAATTAAAATTTTGAAACATGCAAATCCGTTTGTACTAAGAAATGATTTTAATAGTCTAAAACGGACGGTTACCCAGAGAAAATGGAAAGAGATATACATAAATAAACGAAGTTTAGGACAAGATCAAATATGGGGGAGCAATCCTAGGATAATAATATATATATATATATACACATATATATATATATAATACCTTCAATCGCAAATCACCTACCTGTACATTTGAATTAAATACTTATATTGCAGCCCATTGTATGAGTGCCAAACTTCGTGAAACAATTAAGTTATTCAAATTGTGTTTTAAATCATATATTACAGTTAAATACTGTTTTTTGCGAAGAACTAATATATATGAAAGTATGTATTAGGTTTTGCGAACCTAGTAACAAATTAGTTCAGTTGTGACCAGAAGGATAAACCAAAGGCAGCATGAACGGAAACTATAATCTCATGCACATTCGTTTCATGCTTACAGGCGACTCATCAGTAGGAGCCGGTATTACGCCCTTTAACCACTATATATTTGGTAGAAGAATGTGGAATAATAGGACGGTACAATCTCCTAGACAAATTTGTAAACCTGTAATAGTGAAGCTAACATAATCTAAAGTCAACGACAATGCGACTTCAATGCTAACTAACACTATATAATATATATAACGAGTCTGTAAAGGATACTAACACTATGGCTATTGTGTTAGTAACTGATACCTTTTTTAAAATCGATTAGTACCGGATACCAACACTATGGTTTCCGAGTCGGTACATGATACCAACCTGATGCATATAAATTTATGCTAAAGTTCACCCAAATTGAGAATAACAACAATTTCCGAACACCTGTTACTCCAGTTAAACCATACACTCTGGCCTTCATCGTTATCAGTTATCACATTTCGCGGTAAGCATGACATCATTCAATTCAATATATTACAGTTAAATACTGTTTGTTGCGAAGACCTAATATATATGCAAGTATGTATTAGGTTTTGCAAACCTAGTAACAAAGTAGTTCAGTTGTGACCAGAAGGATAAACCAAAGGCAGCATGAACGGAAAGTATAATCTCATGCACATTCGTTTCGTGCTTACTGGCGACTCATCAGTAGGAGCCGTTATTATGCCCTTTAACCACTATGTATTTGGTAGAATAATGTGGAATAATAAGACGGTACAATCTCCTAGACGAATGTGTAAACCTGTAATAGTGAAGCTAACATAATCTAAGGTCAACGACAATGCGACTTCAATGCTAACTCACACTATATATTATATATACCGAGTCTGTAAAGGATACTAACACGATGGCTATTGTGTTAGTAAATGATACCTTTTTCGAAATCGA
Source organism: Eudiplozoon nipponicum (assembly GCA_029291075.1). Lineage (NCBI taxonomy): Eukaryota > Metazoa > Platyhelminthes > Monogenea > Mazocraeidea > Diplozoidae > Eudiplozoon > Eudiplozoon nipponicum. The sequence continues at coordinate 13,464 of JAQBSW010005412.1, read as the reverse complement.
TAAGTACCGGATACTACTACTATGGTTTCCGAGTCGGTACATGATACCAACCTGATGCATATATATTTATGCTGAAGTTCACCCAAATTGAGAATTACAACAATTTCGGAACACGCGTTACTGCAGATAATCCATACAAATTGGCCTTGATCGATATCAGTTATCACATTTCGCAGTAAGCATGACATCATTCAATTCAATATATTACAGTTAAATACTGCTTATTGCGAAGAACTAATATATATACAAGTATGTATTAGGTTTTGCGAACCTAGTAACAAATTAGTTCAGTTTTGACCAGAATGATAAACCAAAGGCAGCATGAACGGAAAGTATAATCTCATGCACATTCGTTTCGTGCTTACTGGCGACTCATCAGTGGGAGCCGGTATTACGCCCTTTAACCACTATATATTTGGTAGAAGAATGTGCAATAATAGGACGGTACAATCTCCTAGACGAATGTGTAAACCTGTAATAGTGAAGCTAACATCATCTAAAGTCAACGACAATATGACTTCAATGCTAACTCACACTATATAATATATATACCGAGTCTGTAAGGGATACTAACACTATGGCCATTGTGTTAGTAACTGATACCTTTTTTGAAATCGATGAGTACCGGATACTAACACTATGGTTTCCGATTTGGTACATGATACCAACCTGATGGATATAAATTTATGCTAAAAGTTCACCCAAATTGAGAATTACAACAATTTCCGAACACCTGTCACTCCAGTTAAACCAAACACTCTGGCCTTCATCGATATCAGTTATCACATTTCGCGGTAAGCATGGCATCATTCAATTCAATATATTACAGTTAAATACTGTTTGTTGCGAAGAACTAATATATATGCAAGTATGTATTAGGTTTTGCGAACCTAGTAACAAATTAGTTCAGTTGTGACCAGAGGATAAACCAAAGGCAGCATGAACGAAAGTATAATCTCGTGCACATTCGTTTCGTGCTTACTGGCGACTCATCAGTAGGAGCCGGTATTACGCCCTTTAACCACTATATATTTCGTAGAAGAATGTGGAATAATAGGACGGTACAATCTCCTAGACGAATGTGTAAACCTGTAATAGTGAAGCTAACATAATTTAAAGTCAATGACAATGCGACTTCAATGCTAACTCACACTATATAATATATATACCGAGTCTGTAAAGGATACTAACACTATGGCCATTGTGTTGGTAACTGATACCTTTTTTGAAATCGATGAGTACCGGATACTAACACTATGGTTTCCGAGTCGGTACATGATACCAACCTAATGGATATAAATTTATGCTAGAGTTCACCCAAATTGAGAATTACAACAATTTCCGAACACCTGTTACTCCAGTTAAACCATACACTCTGGCCTTCATCGATATCAGTTATCACATTTCGCGGTAAACATGGCATCATTCAATTCAATATATTACAGTTAAATACTGTTTGTTGCGAAGAACTAATATATATGCAAGTATGTATTAGGTTTTGCGAACCTAGTAACAAATTAGTTCAGTTGTGCCCAGAAGGATAAACCAAAGGCAGCATGAACGGAAAGTATAATCTCATGCACATTCGTTTCGTGCTTACGAATGTGAATGAGATTATACTTTCTGTTCATGCTACCTTTGGTTTATCCTTCTGGTCACAACTGAATCTAATTTGTTACTAGGTTCGCAACACCTAATACATACTTTCAATCATATGTTGGGCTAAAAAGTTTCCTCAAGCAGTGCAGGATAAATAACTGTAAACCGACGAATAAACTTATCAGCCGCTTATTGCCTAATGCCAAAGTAGACAACCAATCAAAACAGCAAGATACTGAGAGAATCATTCAATCACTAGTTTGTTAATTTGCAAGAATGAGCGACAGCAAATACATTACTTTACTTTACTTTACTTTACTGCGGCTGACTCCTTTTGGAGGATAAGCCGGCTCCACATTTCATGGAGTTTCTTTGGAATTTGGTACAAGTGGTGTCCCCTCACCGCTCGGCTTTTTGATGGAGGACGCACCTCTAGCCTTTGCACATCCAAGCGCAGTCTGAAAGGCAGCAGTAAGTTGCATGGTTGCCGGTGGCTGTTGAGAGTTCATTCGCCATTCGGAAGTACGGGGTACTGTCCAGGAGTCCATGTAATCCTGTGGCTGTTGAACCCTTTTGTGGCGGGGAACACACACCGAGTCATGGTGCCGTCGTCGGGCTCATGTGGTAGCAAATACATTGCTTTTACAACGAAGTTAGAATCGTTGATTACAATAATAACTGTCAAAGATATTAAGCACCTGACAAGGAATCTGAACAAACTCCCCACAAAAACGAAATTTCCTACAAATCATGATGCTTTTATTCACAATAATTCAAATGTGATCTTGTCAAAACATCAGAAAGAATTACTCTCCCTAGGAGCAAAATTCTGCAAAATTAAGAGAAACCAAAGCGAACGCGACATTATTGAAATACAGGCTGGTACGAAAAATTCTACAATGACTTAACAACAGACATCGTCCCAAAGGCATTCAATGGAAAAGGAATGAAAGCTGAGGTAGTTCGCGCACAAGAAAAATGCAAAAAGGATGTCAAAGGCAGCCAGATCATCACAAAGAAGCACATAGACGAACATCGAAAACTAAATTCAAACAAATCTATACGATTTGCTACACTCGAACAAAGATCAGGGGTTGTTATAGTTAAGGCCGACGCTTTTGGAGGGTCCATGAACGAGATTATAAATGATCAATCGAAACTTACACCAGACAACAAACAGAAACATGAGTCAATATATATCGATTCAATAATAAATTTTATTAAAAAAGACATGAAAAAACACGTCTTATCATAGATGGCTGTTTTTGATATTCGACCAAAACTCATCCTAATTGCAAACGCGTCGGAACAAACATACAAGGTTGTAGGGCAAACTAACAACACATAAATCCTTGGTAGCCTCATTAGCTCCTCCGATGCGGCCCATTATGACAATGATCAGTGCACCGCAACATCAAGTACATACTGTACACAATGAATAGGTATAACATTCGTAAACATACCTTGTATAAATATATAGATATCAATCTATATAAACGTGTACAAACTATGCATAATTCAACTCATTAAAATAAATACATACAATAATGGAATTGGAACGCAATATCATGTTCTCAAGATTCATATTGAATATAGCATATTAGACAAAATAAATATTTTTTAAAACGTATTCTATGTTAACGCCTTATAAAAACATATGAATATCCATTTACATATAGGTGTCCGACAATGCATATATATATTTCGGTACGCAATCCGAAAATCAGGTAAATTGTTTATTTCCTGTCGCGCAACATGTTTCTTTTAATGCATATATATATATATATATATATATATATATATATATATATATATATATATATATATATATTCATTTATTTTTCATTTATTTATTTAATATATAAGTAACAATGTGTGCTCACTTTAAAATCAAGCGCATGCGATTATTAATGAATAATTTATATCAATTATTTCCATTTATATGCAACATATATTCATATATATATATATATATATATATATATATATATATATATATATATATATATATATAACATTTTGAGTTCTATCACTGATAAGTATACGCTTAGTAATGAAATGAAATATATATCACACAAAAATATATAGGCCTAAACTTTATATAGATATATAACTATCCTTTTATATATGTACAATTGTATATATATATATATATATATATATATATATTTTTTTTTTTTTTTTCATACAAAAATAAATATATAATCAACAGTGATAGTTCCTTCACTTTCAGATTCATAATATTGAATGTAATTCTCATCTCAAAATCTACTACATATATTCTATGTGAAATAGTTTATTGACAGAAATAGGGAAGGACTTAGAAAATGAATATCACTTTCGGTTAAATAATAAGATTAAGTTCAGAATTCATAAACTCCAATTAATACACCTTTAAACTGCTTCTAAAGTTCTGTTATGAATAAAAATCTTCGTATGTCCTCTAGATAATCTATTCTAAAAATGTGCTGATATGGGATGTCAAGTTTCGCTACAGATCGCAAACACTTTTATGCAATCATACGAAAAAATCGCTTGTTGAAAACAGCTCACTGGCCAAATATTTTATAAAATTTATCGAATAGAATTGTTTGATTTTAAACCATGCGTATAATGAGAATTAAAATTTATATTGAAAACAGAAACAAAATAAGGATTTTTGGATTCAAAAATAAAGAGGATTGGTCATAGACTAGGAAATTATATTTAAAGGACGGATGTTTACTCGGTTATCCGCATCAGGTGCTTCTACAGTCACACGTAAGCAGTGGAAATAGGCATAATTAAATAAATTATACTAAGTAGTAATAGAATAGAGGTTTGAATTATCCAGATAATCAACTGATGAGACCAAATGAAATATTTTCAGAATACGTGACTGTTCAACAATATTTATAGAGAGGTTAAAGTAAGAGACGTTGATAAGACCTAAGAGAAAAACAAACCAGACAAAGCCGGAAAAGGTTTAGGAAAGCACTGGATTACCGTATTACGTGATTGTAGATAGATCAAAAATACTAGAAAACAAACATCTAAATAAGATATAATAAATATATGAAGACAATCACTTACTATTATCAAGAAACTACCTAACCAGGAGACAAAATTGAACACCAAAACACATCAAGAGTATATGAGATAAGTTGCAAAGACTGCAAGCTCAAGTATATAGTTAAAACATTACGCTTTATAAAGAAACATAAAAGGAAACGTTGAAAGACAAATTAACAAATCAGATCTAGCCAGGCATTTAATGAAGTTGGGCCTTCAGATAGAGTTAGAAGGCTTTAAACGCATGTTGTTATGAAATCATAAAAGATTTTGAAGGTTAATTGGAAAGGTAAATGAAGATAAATAGGAAGAGATGCTATCAAAATAGCATCTTTAGAAAAGCATAGGACCCACCATTTCATAAAGCCATTTCAGCTGGCAAAAAGCCTGAGTTGAATTAATCAGATTTAATAAAAAATCAGATAATAATACCCCGATTATTATATATGAAATAGGAAACTGAGCGAGTCAGCATAGGAAAAGTTATCGGATTACACCTGGTGCTCGTTTTAATTCAACATAAATAACTAGTATTTTGCAATTTAACCTCTTCTAGCTCCTTTTTTATTTAATTTCTTCAAAGTTGAATTTGTCTGCCTTAAACATTTATTGAATGAGATTTTCTATTATATATATATATATATATATATATATATATATAAATGAACGTATGTAAATAATCCTCTCTTCTTCCTCTCGGTAATCTTCCCTAGTATTCTCTGGTCATAATATAGGTCAGCAAGCAGTTTTGTAATTTTCGCGTTGATCTTACCACTAAATGGAAAATGGCTTTCATTTAATATAAGTCAGCGAGAAATTTTGTCATTTACCGCATTTATCTTACCACTGAATGGAAAATGGTATTCATTTAATATTTTTCTCAGTTTCTACAACATTTATTATAATATTCAATTGCATTCAGAACGCAATTAATAAACCGTAAAAGGTTTATTAAGTTCTTTTCTTGTTACATGCTACATGATTTAAGAAAAATTAGGGCTGATATTTGTATTCATTGTGAATCGAATACATTTTTACATTGCAGGAACTCACACTTTTCCTTATTTTTTCATACATAAATGCATAAATATAGATGGAAATTTTGATATTTATATAATTTATATGTATCATATAAATCTGTTTCAGAAGCTTCGAAAATATGATCGTTTAATTATGTAAGCATGCAAGTTCTGTATGTATACATATATATATATGGAGAGAGAGAGAGAGACAGAAGGAGAGATAAATATAAATATATATAATGCAATATATGTACATAGTGATATAGATATATGTATACTCCTGTATACTCATATAGTATATATTTTTTTATTTCAGTATATATATGTAGGTGATTAGTTATTGGAAGACTAATATTTATTAATATTCCATGCTTCACTCTCAGTCTCCCTTTCTCTCGTAATATTTAATCTTATCCGAAGCATCGCTCATTTTTTACCCATTTCTATCACTCTCGTTCTCACTGAGCAACAACAATTTCCATATAAATTACAGTTAAATACTGTTTGTGGCGAAGAACTAATATATATGCAAGTATGTATTAGGTTTTGCGAACCTCGTAACAAATTAGTTCAGTTGTAACCAGAAGGATAAACCAAGGCAGCATGAACGGAAAGTATAATCTCATGCACATTCGTTTCGTGCTTACTGGCGACTCATCAGTAGGAGACGGTATTACGCCCTTTAACCACTATATATTTGGTAGAAGAATACGGAATAATAGGACGGTACAATCTCCTAGACGAATGTGTAAACCTGTAATAGTGAAGCTACCATAATCTAAAGTCAACGACAATGCGACTTCAATGCTAACTCACACTATATAATATATATACCGAGTCTGTAGAGGATACTAACACTATGGCTATTGTGTTAGTAACTGATACCTTTTTTGAAATCGATGAGTACCGTATACTAACACTATGGTTTCCGAGTCTGTACATGATACCAACCTGATGGATATAAATTTATGCTAAAGTTCAACCAAATTGAGAATTATAACAATTTCCGAACACCTGTTACTCCAGTTAAACCATACACTCTGGCCTTCATCGATATCAGATAAAGCATTTCGCGGTAAGCATGACATCATTCAATTCAATATATTACAGTTAAATACTGTTTGTTGCGAAGAACCAATATATACGCAAGTATGTATTAGGTTTTGCGAACCTAGTAACAAATTAGTACAGTTGTGACCAGAAGGATAAAACCAAGGCAGCATGAACGGAAAGTATAATCTCATGCACATTCGTTTCGTGCTTACTGGCGACTCATCAGTAGGAGCCGGTATTACGCCCTTTAACCACTATATATTTGGTAGAAGAATGTGGAATAATAGGACGGTACAATCTCCTAGACGAATGTGAAAACCGGTAATAGTGAAGCTAACATAATCTAAAGTCAACGACAATGCGACTTCAATGCTAACTCACACTATATAATATATATACCGAGTCTGTAAAGGATACTAACACAATGGATATTGTGTTAGTAACTGATACCTTTTTCGAAATCGATGAGTATCGGATACTAACACTATGGTTTCCGAGTCGGTACATGATACCAACCTGATGGATATAAATTTATGCTAAAGTTCACCCAAATTGAGAATTACAACAATTTCCGAACACCTGTTACTCCAGTTAAACCATACACTCTGGCCTTCATCGATATCAGTTATCACATTTCGCGGTAAACATGACATCATTCAATTCAATATATTACAGTTAAATACTGTTTGTTGCGAAAAACTAATATATATGCAAGTATATATTAGGTTTTGCGAACCTCGTAACAAATTAGTACAGTTGTGACCAGAAGGATAATCCAAGGCAGCATGAACGTAAAGTATAATCTCATGCACATTCGTTTCGTGCTTACTGGCGACACATCAGTAGAAGCAACCTTTTTTACCAAACTATGATATATAAGTTAGTACTCATTGTCTGAGCGAGCGGAGATAATAATTCTCTGAATCAAATCTGCGAGATTGATAATACACCAATCCTATTGTACATAACCATTCCTGCAATAAAGCAAAGCAGCCATCGTCCTCACATATTGAGTCGATTTGAAGTTTCATGGATGTCGTCAGTGTAGAACGATAATCAGGAAAAACGGGTAGCAAACCCCAATGTATTTCAAATTAATTTGAAATCATAGATGCGGGTCGCTCTATAGCGTGAATGCTAAATCACAATAGTAAAAGCATCTTTGTTTTTCCGTGATTTATATATATATATATATATATATATATATATATATATATATATATACATAAAGAAAAATCGTCTTAATCTGGGCTTGCCTTTTCTGATTATGACTGTCATGGTAGTTTGCAACGCGTGATTACATGCGACTGAATGTGGTTTAGTTATTTTATTTAACATTAAATAAACTGGATCTGATCACTTTATAAAGTTCGAAAATTGAATCTAAAGAACAACCGAACAAGTTTTAATACAAACAATGTTGAAAGAGGCTTCTGGTCCCAACAACGTACTATCATAATTTACAGAGATCACTAGTATTTCAAACTGAAAATAATTTGTGACTTCAAATGCATCATCTGAATTTGTAATACGATTCCATACAGAGTAGTTCAGTTTATTTTTGCGTTAATCGGTTTGTCGTTGTGCTCTGACGATAATAATTTAAGGTCGAAGCGCGTTTCTAAACGCGATTGTTTGTGGCTGTGCCTACTTTAGCGATTGTTTTATAAATTTTGATCGGTTGTCATCTCAAGATTGCAAACTTGATTTATAGAAGCGTTCAACTAGTTTGATTATAAGCAATAGAATGAAAATTATACGTTTGCATTAGATTAATCTGATAAATAAGAGATCACTAGGATTTTAAAATTAAAATAATTTGAAAACCAAATGCAATAACTGAATTTGCTTTATGAACCCAAACTCTCTTGTTCAGTTTATTACTGTAACATGTATTATGCCTTTAGAGTAACTACTCATAATTGTGTGAAAGCGAATAGGTAACCAAAGTGAAATCATGAATAAACCAATCACATGTCAAAGACACTGTCGCACGACTAATTGTTGAGAGTCCTAATGGTAAACCAGTTAGTGATATCTTGTAATGCCTGTTGTCAACGTTACAGAATGACTTTTCTAAACAGTGTGCTATATTACAAGCAATAGAGTTTAGCCGAGTCAAATCAGAAATTCGGGAAAATTTGAACTACGAAGAGACATTTCAGACGAATTTGTGCAACTAAAATAAGAACACCTAACTGATTAAGCCAGACTATTCACACGTTAAGTCGCATTTCCTTCTATTTTAACGAGTAATTTAGAATATATTTATTATCTCTTTAAGAATAATTAAAGCTAATTCACTGCAATCTTAATTGTAAATTGAGAAGGTGTAATTAACTTATGGGATTATTTTTATTTAGGCTATCAGTAAATTAATTCAGATAGATGCTTTAGTTATTAAACTAATTTCTCATTACTGTGTTGTGTAATAATCTTAATTTTAAGTTTTGCTTTATCATAGAACGTCTTAATTATAATTTTAATTATCTAAATAAGCAGAATAATAGAAATCATCAAAGAATGCAGGCGCTTCACTTTACGTTTGACGCGAAGTATTATGCTTGAGAACTGTGCAGTTTGTTCCTTCAATCGACTAAATTCATAACTTCTCTATGACTAGCAGTCTGCCACGAAGATTAGAAAGGCCATCGTGAGAATCACTTAAAGATGCACATTTTTCTCACAACAAATATAATTTAATTTTTTTTCAGTAATGACTGATTTCAAGATACGCTGTCTATGAGGTTGCTTAATGTCAATTGTCGCATGACCAGAAAATTATGTGGCAAAGCGCAAAGTGACAACGGTTTGGGCAAAAATAATATTTAAAAAATCCATTTTCTAGATTAAGTCAAGTTTGAGTTCTTGAGGTAAACGCCAATGGCATTGAATCTACACATTCTTAAAAAAAGTACTGAGGCATTCCTACCACCACGGTCCGCAACAAATCACAACGACAAACTGACTCATGTCGATAGCGTCAGAAAAAGTAGTTTATAGAGCTACGGTATGGTATATCATGTGTGCGGCTCTCATTCCAAGTAGTCTCGCATAAATTGTACTTCAGTGGAAATGTCGGCTGGTAAGTTACATCAAGATGGAAGCTCATTTCAAGCACGAAAACATAAGAAATGAAATGTTTTTTTCGACCCCCACAATCAATGCTTGCTCAATAGTTGTTTTTGTCTTTGTAAGTCTATAATGAGAATTCTAGAAAATACACTGAAGACTGTTTTCTATTTTGCGTTGGCACGGCAAATTATGACGACACATTAAACGAACTGAACAAATCATCCTTAATTGTTTTTATCATTGGAGAAAATTAATAATTAAAAAATTCACGCTTGAAGCTATTGCTGGCCGAAAGACAAGATACTTTTGCTTGTATTTTGGCTGGAAATGTCTACGAATACTGGCCGTTGCATCAGAAAATTCATGTTAATTTTTTTACATTTTAAACCAAGGATCTATAAATCTATTAAATTGTGGCAATCATGGTTTCTAGAGGTCTTATCTTAATTTGAAAAAAAATTTTATAACTTTATATTGTATTTTTATAACATGGAAATCTGAATTACCATTTTTAAGAATGATAACATTGATTAAATAAAAAAATTTATTTGTTTATCTTTAATAAATTGCTAATTACCGGTGGAAAATCGGCTATGAGAGAATTGATTTCAAGCTTTCGAATAGTAAAGTATTGAAAATAAAATCGAATTAAGTTCACAAAATAAATATATTCACGCGCTTTCATTTTGTGTTTATACATCCTTTTTCTACCTATAATAATTAATTTATCAAAATGCTCGAATGAGGACAACGCAAATCTGATTATGTTTTACAATGTGAACTATATAACGTTATATACTGTTTGTTGTGAAGATCTAATGTATGTGCAATTATGTATTAGGTGTTGCGAACCTAGTAACAAATTAGTTTAATTATGACCAGAAGGATAAACCAACGTGAGCATGAAAGAAAAATATTATCACATGCACATTCGTTTCGTGCTTATTAGCGACTCATTAGTAAGAGCTGCTATTACACTCTTTATCCACTGTATATTTGGGTGAGGAATGTGAGATAATAGGACGGTACAATCTCCTAGACGAATGTGTAAACCTGCATAAGTGAAGCTAAAATCATATAAAGTCTCGACAATGCGACTTGGACGCTAACTCCCTCTATAAAAAGTATATACCGATGCTGTTAATGATACCAACGCTATGGCTATTGTATCAGTACCCCATACCAACATTATAGTACTGAAAAAGTACACGGTACTAACACTATGGTTTCCGAGTCGGTACATTGTACCAACACGGTGGATTTCAATGTATGCTATAGTTAACCAAAATTGAGAATTACAACTATTTCTGAACATCTGTTGTTACTAGGTTTGTAACACCTAACACATACTTGCATATAGTTCTGCGCAACAAACAGTATTTAACTATTATATATTGAATTTAATGATTTCATGCTTACCGCGAAATGTGATAACTGATATCGTTCAAGGCCAGTGTGTATGGATTTACTGGAGTAACAGGAGTTCAAAAAATAGTTGTATTTCTCAACTTTGGTGAACTATAGCATACATTCAAATCCATCGTCTTGGTAACATGTACCAACTAGGCAACCATAGTAACATTTACATTTTGGGTATTATAATGTTGATATGGGGTACTGACACAATAGCCATAGTGTTGGTATCCTTTAAAGACTCGGAATATATATTATATAGAGGGAGTTAGCGTCGAAGTCGCATTGTCGAGACTTTATATGATGCCAGATTCACTTCTGCAGGTTTACACATTCGTTGAGGAGATTGTACCGTCCTATTTTCCTACAGTCGTCACTCACATATATATTGGGTAAATGGGATAACACCGGCTCCTACTGATGAGTCGCCAGTAAGCACGAAACGAATGTGCACGAGATTATATTTTTCGTTCATGCTGTCTTTGGTTTATACTTCTGGTCATAATTGAACTATATAACGTGTTGAATAAGTAGTATAAAATGCGTCGTTTGTTATGATATCCGACGTGTCACAGGTCTTCGTGTTCAGTGTGAGCATTTTTCCTTGTGTTTCGAATCTTGAGTTCCAAAATCTTATGTCTTGGAACCCCTGAATATACTCGATTTTTGCTTGTATTATATGTGCATTCAGTCATTTGAACGTGTTGGACAAACCGTTTATTTTTACTCCGTTGTTTTTTATTTACTTTAGTTGTTTTAACTAATAAGTAAGCTGAAACAGGAAAACACTTAGCTGTACCTGCGCGGCCGATGCATTGGAATAGGAAAGGCGATTTGATAAGTTGTGTATGGTAGCAACTATGAGACATACTATTCTCATTCTCTTAGTAGATGTTAGAAAAATCAGCATAGAATGTGAAAAAAATACGTTTTCTAATTCCAAATCCAAAATTCATTAAAACATTCTTACCTGCTTTGTGCAATATTACATTGAGGGATTAGTATGCTTTTGCGCGTTCTTTCAAGAGTAAATATCTAACCACAAATAGTTGCAGGGCCATATTCTCGAAATAAAAATGTTTTCACATGTTAATCAAAAACAGAAATTTTTTAGCCCGTTTTACAATATCGTATGCTGGTTTAGTAGAAAATATGTTTTGGCAAAATTCCTTAACAGACTCGTTTGAATGTTTATGAATAAATGATAGATGTAACGGCGAGCCTGTGAAAAAACACAACTGTTCCTGCGAGGTTAAGTGCACGTTAACGTACGTAAGGTAAGTACAAATATGAATATTTTATATCTCTAACAAACATCAAGTTACGGTAGAGCAAATGCTTATCTAATTATGTAAAACTAATATGAATAATCACATCAGCAGCAATATTATAAATAACTGATTAATGGGGAAATTATTAATGCCAGGTTTTATTTTGAATGACAAATTTCACAGTTTTGCATATTCTGGCTTATTTATTAAAAGGTGCTTTGAAGTATTTTCTGAATATTAGGTCAAGATAGAATGTTTTTTTCTAAATTTTAACATTATGGTGTTTATTTTCCAAAGAAAATATACTTAATTTTCTAGACTGAGCAGACGAACAAAATTAATTATTAACGCAACCATATATACGCTTTAACTCAAATTTGTTATAATATATAACCAAAAATATTTATATTTTGCAAGTTTCTTTGTGTGGCGAAATCAATGTACCTTTACCAATCCATGAAGTTTTATCGTTTTAGATCTTCTAGATCACATATTAAAGATTCATCGGAAAAAACTGTCGCGTAAGGAATTTCTATATTATGCTCCATGCTACTGATTTCGTACCATAGATTCTCGAGCAAATCGCAATTTATTGTAAATTTGTTTAAATTTCAGCCACGGCAATTTTTGCAATTACATAATAAGTGCAGTTTAAAAACGCAATATATTTTCTTCAAGAAATAAACGTGATACGACAAGTTAAGCATGTACCAACAATATATATTTGATAAATACCATAAAATTAGTTTAATACACTGGGCTTTCGATATTATATAACCAAAGAACATTTTTAACTGAATCATAGCACCCTTCATTTAAAGCGAGACCATTAAAACTTTCATATAAAAAAGAACATAAATGATTTTGCACACACGTTTCTAGAAGCCAATATGCTAATCAAGAAAAAATCACTACATATCCCAGCTAGACCCTATTTCCTTCAAGATTCAAAAAGATTTTTTACCTATTCTAGTTTTTTA
>JAQBSW010005411.1:0-57735 GCA_029291075.1 Eudiplozoon nipponicum | reverse complement strand
ATGCTAATACTTTAATTCAAGTGGACTCACGCATTTCAATTGCGATTTTGTGCTACTGATTTTATGGATAGTTCATAGACGCGTACAATGGTAGACTACATGAGCGGAAAGTTCTTTTATATCTATTGTGTCTAGTTATAGGTATCCGATTTGATAGGAAGAGCTTTGCTGTAAATGAAAGTCCACTGCTGATTAGCTGCTGTTACCCGTATTGTAACGGAAAACACAAAGATGTGCGTATTTGTAGAAAATAGGCGCTGAACATTTATATAATTAAATAAGCATTGGTTGCGAGAGCAATGATAACATGTATTAATTCAGGGTTGTGCAATCATTGATTGTTATATATATATACATATATATATATATGTATATATATATATATATATATATATATGGCAGTGTGTGTATAAAAGGGCGAAACCTGTTAAAAGTTATCGTCTATGACTGCACCGGGAAAGTGCAGTCTACATTTGCAGTCAAGATCAATTTATGCGTGATAGATGTGAGAGCCACATATCTAATTTTCCTTCATATATATATATATATATATATATATATATATATATATATATATATATATATATATATATATATATATATATATATATATATATATATATATATATATATATATATATATATATATATATATATGCATTTCGGTTTGCTCCTCGGCAGTCAGTTTACCATCGTACGCTGATGATGAACATGGAAGGTCTAAACGGCCAAATTACCTGTTCTGCATTATACGATGCTTAGTATATACTGACGAATGCATATATAATGAAATTGGTGTTTATCACAAGATTGCATCCTTGATTTAACTTAATTGGTATCTCCACTCGTTTAATTCAGGTCGAGTGTCTGCTGTGTGACGTAATGTTCTTTGTATATTTATATTTTTTAGCCGTTGCTTTATGCATAACGTACAAAGTTTAAAAGTTCGCCATGTATATCGCTTTATATATCATTCAAAATCACTCGTATCCGTGACGGTGGTTGGGGCTTTTTCATTGAAATTTCATAAAAATACTTGGGCAGTTTAGTTCATCAATTATTTTCCATGCATACAATATATGTGCTTCCGCGTATAAATGTTGATTTTTGAACTATAAATGCATTGTGATAGATTTTAATTGATTTTAAGCATTCTGCAGCATGATGCCTTTTTGATGTAGGTGTTGCTCGCCTCTGCATTGGTGAAATTTACCTGCGTGATTGAGTGTAATCAACGAGCAATTGTTGAGACTTTTGAGTTGTTTCTAAAAAAAGTACGTCAAGTAATATACATACGAAGACATCTTCTATAAAATGAAAGTGGCGTGATTTCAGACTGACTTCTATGAAGCTTCATAAGTATTTGTTCATATAATGAATCTTTTGGGTACTGTAACTCTTCATACTTCTATTGTTCACTGCATTGCCTAATTAAGTTTAACGTTGAATTTCAGAACACTGCTGTTGTGCCGGGTGTTTTTATGCGAAACTTTGATCTTCTGTACGCTGCATTGTCAGTTCATGATTTTTTTTCTTATTGTTAAGGTATCCAAGAGTAGCCTTAACAAATTAATATTGGCGTGTACGCAAACGTTTAATTTACCATTTAGAGTCAATATTTTGATGATGTAGCTGTGGATACCTGCATTTCACCTCTTTTAGCTGATGCGTTCATACAAAACTCTGAGTATAGAAGCTTGAAAGATATGCTTGAATAACGCGCACTTTACAATAAACATTTAGAAAACCTACGGTGGTTCACCTCTAAAGCAGTTTTTCAAGGTTAAACCGTGAACAAAGACATTGAAGCCAGTTCAGACAGGAAATTTACACCCCAGTTAGGTAATGGAACACTCAACTCACTCGAGGAGATAATGGTGATCTTGTGACAATCTCTCTCTCTCTCGTATGGAAGGGGTAACTCTACAGAGGGTGATCTATCCACGTAACATGGTCTATATTTTATAATTATGGTTTGCTTGACTACGCCATTCAAACGAAAACACATGAGATAAAAAATTAACGAAATATATATTGCATTCATTTAAGAGAGATAGTTAATAATGAATTAAACGGTGTAAGTTGAGACGAATGATAACCTGATAATGTGAAAATAACTAAAAAATCGTAAATCGCATGCAACGCAGAAACTTTCATATCCTTCTTCTGCCTTTCTCAATATCGCCATGTGTGTTGTGTTGAAACCCGATCAATAATTCACATGAACTATAATTACTAAGACTGAATAAATATGCTATTTTCGATAAATTGAGGCTTCAGTTAAAGACAGCTGCTGATTGCACAGTAATATTCGGAATAATTTCGAAATAACGCGTCTTGAAACCTTGCCCCACAAGTAAATAATAAATAGACATATACACGCTAGATTTAATCGACGATTGTTATAATTTAACAATAATTGATTGCGCGGGTGGTGGTAACAATTTTTACAAACACGTTTGCGTGCTTGAAGTAAACAGAAATCCCATTTTTAATGTTCGGGACTGCATAGACATTAGCAGCCGATATTTCCAAATAAATTCAATGTATGCAAGACTATTAGAGGTGAGAGCCGCATATCTAATTTTGCTTATATATATATATATATATATATATATATATATATATATGCAATGTGGATCGATCCCGCTAGAAGTAATGCCGCCGTACCTGAAGATGATCTTGGAAGGTCGAACTGCTTCATTGCGTGCGATTGGCGGTGTTTACATGTTGTCCGACAACTGGTTAATTACAATGCGATGAGTGTTTACTTCGTGCTCAAAAACTTGATTTAAATGATTTTTATAATAGTTCAATGAATCAACAAGCACGGTAATTAGACTTATCAAAGCAGTACTAATGTTATTAAAATATAACTGCAAATGAAAAACTCAAATAGTGGCCTTGTATTGGCCCGGGGCTATAATCCAACAGGAGAAATAAACAAACGTGTAAGTCTACCATACAACAACTTCTATATTCAATAACCAATAGATGAAAGCATGTTATAAGCATAAGTCAGTGGTAGAAGAACAGTCAGTTTTGAGCATTACTGATTGAAATAGAATAACGCGTACGTATATGTAGCCAACCTCATGTCATCAATTAATTAATCACAACATCTTCATACGATTGCTGCAATTATACATAAGTTAGACACATAGTCGAACATTTATTTAGTTACTAAATAAAATTGTAATATTTATTTTATTTAAGGTTGCGATATTCATATAAACACCTGTCCCAATTTTGACATACATTTGTCAGAATAAACTAAGCTTTGTATTGTGTAGAAAATGCAATTCATCCAGTAGAGCGGTTTTGTCATTATTGGGAACTCATCAAGTACTGTCCAGAATTTGCCTCGGACAGGGCTCGAGCCTGGGCACGTCTGCTTCGGAATCTGTTGCGCTGACCACAAAGTCCCCCAGTGCACACTTCACACAATTTTTCTTGATGAGTCTCCAATAAGAACGAAACCTGTCCGCTGGATGAATTGCCTTTTTTACATTTTGTAATGCCTAGTCTCTACTGACAAATGTATGCACATAATGGGTCAGGTGTTTGTATCAAGATCGCAACCGTCCGCGCAAGCAATGCTCATTTAATTATATAATTTGTAATATTTTTGTGTTGATTAATACTTCTGAAATTTATTGGTCAATTTCATCACAAAGAACTTAACCTTAGGTTTTCATATATCATTTCCACATGTCTATTCTATGTGCGAATGTATGAATGTGTGCAGGTATGAACGTTTGAATGTATGTAAATATGTATGCCTCTATGCTTGTAAATACATATATATTTGAGAAAAGGTGTTATGTTTATATATATATATATATATATATATATATATATATATATATATA
Source organism: Eudiplozoon nipponicum (assembly GCA_029291075.1). Taxonomy (NCBI): domain Eukaryota; kingdom Metazoa; phylum Platyhelminthes; class Monogenea; order Mazocraeidea; family Diplozoidae; genus Eudiplozoon; species Eudiplozoon nipponicum. Next base: position 53,863 of record JAQBSW010005411.1, on the reverse strand, counting down.
TATATATAATTATAACTCTCGCTTCCTGGCAATGTGACGAAGTGGTTAGTTCTTTAACAAATATATTTTTTTAAATCATGTGATAATCATTGCGACCGCTGCTTAAAATGTACTTTTACTACGATAATGTGGGTCAGGAAGACAAATTTGCTGTGATGTTTAAAACTAAATTCAAGGAACGAACATAAAACTCTACCTGGGTAGTAGTAGTAAGACGAACAAATGACAGAAGTATGCCTATGCATTCGTGAGACTGCGTGCGTATCCCGACGTCAATTGCTGAATTCCCGCGCTAGTTTCAGTTTCATGCATTTTATTTAAAAAAATCTAACCTTAAAATAGTTCAAAATTATATCATCATATATGGAAAGAAACTCATCAGAGTTTATTACTGTCAAAGTATTGTATTCCAGAAAGTGTCCTGATATTATGTATTGCTTAAAATTATTTTCAATCTTCATAAGCCTAGAGACACTATTTTATAGACACCATGGTAAAATGGCATACTTAGAGTAATTAATAATAATAATAATATTGATAATAGTATTTACCGAAAAAAAACTATAAGCTAATATAACATTGTCTCATAAATATGTGAAATAAATATAAAAGTAATCATAATAAAAGCTTTTTGAAGAGGACACGATGAAAATTTACGAAAAATAACTGGATATGTCTCTTGATAATACATGGAAAGCTATGTAAACTTAAAGGCAATATGACGTGAGAAATAGAGTTTACCGGAGATATTCGCTGTATCGATTAATCGCACGATCCCGCTTGCAGTTAAATCTGCATTAACAGGAAAAAGAGAATTCGTTTCCAAATTGCACATGATTTTAAACCAAGGCATTATGAACACATGGATTCATCTGGGTATGCAAACTGATCCTATACGGTTCTATTTGATTCTGGCTGTTTTCAGCATCGTAGGATAATAAATAGGATACAGTGTACACACAACATTTATGGCGAAGTGTTTCTCCCCACTTGACACGAATGGTCAAGTTTAGTGAATGTTTCTCTTATTTCTGCCAATTTCACATTCGTCAACTGAGTTATGAAAATTATTGAACGTGTTGATACCAAACTTATTTTTATCCGTAATATTTGCGATATTTAGCCATACAAAATTCGATACAATGATTTTTCAAAAACCAAATTACTCACATCAGTTTAAATCACGGTTGCGATCTTGATGTAAACACAATCTCCATTATATAGAAAGGCAAATTCAGCCAGTAGACTGGTTTCATCCTCATTGGGAACTCTTAACGTACTGTCTGGAATTTGCCGTGGACAGAGTTCTCAATACAGTCAAAACCAGTCTACCGGATGAATTTCCTTTTCTACATTATACAATGCTAAGTATAGGCTGAAAATTGTATGTATATAATGAAACTGGTGTCTACATCAAGATTGCAACCTTGATTTAAATAATTTGTATCAGCGCACGCTCAAACAATATTGGTCTTACCTAGTAACAATATCCAGAACAGAAACTGTTTGAGATGTGAAATCCGATTGAACTATAAGCTAGGAGGCAAAAATGGAGATCAATTGTCTTCAATAGCTTGATTTCGCTTATCGCCGCTGTAAGACTCCAAGTTTTATCCGTCGCAATGTTCGATGCTGTATTACACAGTTTTTGCATGTGTCACTCATGGTTTATAGCTAGCCTACTCTAATACAAAATAGATTATAAATAGTTTGACGGCAGAAAAAAAACGCCGTGAATAAAAATGGATTAAACTACCTTTCGGATGTGACATTGATTTAGCTCTCTAACGTAATGAGTTTCAGATGAATCTATACGTTTGAGGGAGAATTGAATAGTCTCTCCATTTTGACCTTATTTATCATTAGACTTAAAAAGATACCTAACTACAAAGTCCGACTCCTTTCGTGAAGTCATGATTTGATTTGACCAACTGACCGACATCTCCAATAGCATTATCTTACCACGACGGCTTTTTGCTACCACTTCCGAGTTTCCATCCATTCATCATAACAACCTCAGAGAATGGCGAGTAGGGTGCATAAGCACCAAGAGCAAACACAATTAGCCTTCTGCACAAGATGTGGGGGCGATATCACACCAGAAAGCAGCTAGACAGAACAGGTTGAAAATGTTACTCTTTTTGCAATGTTAACATTTATTTAGCTTCCCGATGCTTCATTATCAACATGATAATTATTCAATTTAATCAAATTATTCCTTTGCTTTGGTTAATTGTTTTATAGGTAGCAGCCAGATTTCTCTTCTTTTATTAAACACGATGAGGGCCAGGCAATGAGAGTAAATTCGCATTGTTGAAGCTTTATTATTTTGTTTTGTGCAACATTGTGAAGAAATATAGTTCAACACTTAGAATGTTTTTAATGGGTTCCTCGATAACACGTAAAATTAATTTATTGTTTAAAATTGTAATGAAGAAACATTTCAACAATGTTACAGTTTTTAAATTTATTATTTTAATATCAGAAGTAAACTAAATGCTGGATTGAAAATAATGTATTACGCATAGTGTACATAGGCACAAGCTAGTTTAATTATGCAAAGAAAAAATTCCAAAATCAACAAGAATGAAAAATTATTTTAATCAAGTTTGCGATCTTTATATAACCACCTGACCCATTATTTACATACATTTGTAAGTATTAATTAGGTATTTTATAATGTAGTAAAGGCAATTCATCCAGTAGACCACTTTCATCCCTATTGGGAACTCATCAGGTACTGGCCAGAATTTGCCGCGGACAGGGCTCGAACCTGGGCACGTCTGATTTGGAATCTGGTGCTCTAACCACTAAGCCACCCTGACGCACAATGGGTCTGAACAACAGATTTAGTAGCAGACGTGCTCAAGTTCGAGCCATGTTCGCGAAAAATTCTAGACAATACGTAATTAATTTCCCATAAGGACAGAAAACCGTTCCACTGAATGAATTGCCTTTTCTACACTATACAATTCCCTGTTTATACTGATAAATTTAAGTATGTAATAGGTCGGTGTTTATATCAAGATCGCAACCTTGATTTTAGTAATGGCTATCATCGCTCGCGCCACCAACATTCATTTAATTACCAATGAAAGATGTAATGTCATTTACGCATTCGTTTTTTGCTGGCATAAAGTCCTAAAATCAAATATTGACATTATCAATTAATTTGGAATACAATGTAAAAATAAGTTTTTACAATTTACCAGAGGCTTTTACCAAATATTTCAAATAGGAAAGATTGATAATTTTGTAATTTTTGCAAGGACTGACGATTGGTCGTGACACTAAATAGTTCGGTCTGGGCCTTCTTACAAGACAAATACAAGCAGCTCAAATTTCCGTCAACTCTGTAAGAATAATTCGCTAAAAGAACATTGATAACTGGTTGAATTACAGAATTCTTTCTTCTCATTTCAGTGTGCTTATTAGATGAGTAGTCGCACACCATCATTCAGTGTTTAACCAACTTGGAATTGGAAAACATTGTCGGATTAGGAATTCTGTACATTTACCGATTTCAGAATGGATCACCGTTTCATATTTGTAGTGCTTTGTATTTTTTATTTGCTCACTTTTTACCAATAAAAGCAGTCCTGCACTCCAACTGCAATAAACGACATCTTGTGCTGGAGCACGTAATAAAAACCGATTGCATCAAAAATTTGGATCACTTTCATTTTTTCATGTAAAAATTATGATAGTCAAAAAGTGCCATTTACTGATGATAAGTTGGTTAACTTGTTTTGTGAATAACACAGCGCTCACTTCCTTAAAGTAATATTCTATTTTATCTATAACTTTGAAGAACTTTAATTATTCAGTTATGTTTACAGCGCAAAATGATGCGCGACAGGTAATAGATTAACTGGTTGGTCCTTTGCAGCTGCCAATTCAAATATTTTTATCATATTATCTATTATACGAAAAGCTGGTTGTAGATTTTTTTAAATCAAAACATATTTACAAATTACTGTTTATGAATATCCAAAAATTGTGCTGGTTAATTAATTTGAAGCATCAAGTTTAAAATATCTTTAAGTTTGGCTTTACCGTATTTTTTTTAACAATTCAAATATGCTTTCATTTTAAACAATAATATTAGAAACTGCTTTTATTGTATTTATAAAAAAATAATGTAATGAAACATTAACTGTTATAGTGTAATTAATTTTACAAAAAAATTAATTGGGAACGCAGTAGCAGTAGGTATTAGTAAAGTAAAACATTGATTGATAAAGGACTAAACTCTTTATAGATGAAGAATCAAATATAAAATAGGCAAATTAAATTTACATTCACAATTAAACAAATATTTATAATAGTTTAACTTTCATTTGTCATCCCCCTAAACTCAATAAATAATATTTATCGAAACTGAAAATATTTTCAACCGGTCACGTTTTTGGCCTATTTGCTACTCATGTGGACATAGAACGGGAAGTGCGTTACAATAATAAAGCAATGAAAAATGTCTAAAATTATCACAGGAAACTGACGAAAATGCGAGATAAATAATAGACGAAGCATGTCTTTGTTAACCTGAGGTTATAATTCGTAAAGTGAATCACCGTTATGCCCTTTGTTAAAAATAACTAAATATTCGCATTATCACAAATCATGCATCAAGGTAGTAAGTTGTTATTGACTTTATTAAAATAGGCAGTTAAATAAGGTGGACATGGAAATGTCATAAAAATAAACATTTAATTTTTCTGTCAATTTGATTTATCACAGTCACAAATTGAAGAAACATTTTGGTCAATTGGCTCCTTCAATTTCGCAATATAGCTTAAATACGCAACGCGAAATGTGCTTTTAGATAACTAATATTATTGTCATGTATAGATTTTTGTTCAACCATTTTGTTGCATTTGCAATTGAGAAATAAATCATGAATGCAAGTACCAATTTAGTTTAACTGTGTTTTACATACCTGATATATATATATATAATAAATTTATACTTCCATACATGTTCTATTTCGTAATCGTGTTGTACTTCTTTATCTCACGGGGTTAAATCGTATTCAAAACTGAATGCTTCAAATAAAACCGTTACTGAATCAGATATACAATTACATCTTGGCAACAATTATTATCAATAATATTTGATGAACTAGTTTGTAAAAAATGCTTTGCTAAGTGTTAATTCGCGATTAGCAATCCTATTGTGAACAAAAAAGTACATTTAGGCGACGTCAATTGATTTACATAATTGTTCTTGGAAATGCAGAGAATTAGGTAACTATTTCGTTGTTGTCTTATCTAAACAAAGCGCCGTCATTTTCGAGTTAATTGGTCGTTTAATTGAACGTTTTTTACGCCTCATTTGCGCGGAGTGTCTCACTAGAATTACGCAATTAACGGAAGACGCCGTGGGTAGTTCTGTAAAATGCCATCGTCAACAGCACTCGCAATCAGATGTGGTTGCAGGCGCTCTCTAAAAATGTTAATAAATGGGAAAACATATATATATATGAGCCAGACGTTTGTTAGAAGTAGCAAGTTAATTCATAAGGGACCCCGAAGTTACCAAAATCAGCTAGAGAACGAAATTTTTTATATACTGCTGGTTGAAAGAAGTCTAAAAAGTGTAATATTACATATAAGGTAAGTCGTACCTGGTTACCATAGACTCATACAAAAATATAATTTTGGAAAGCAAGCCTTAATAAAATGCATAGTACACTTTCCATGTGCAAAACGAAAAAGCAATTTGATCAGATACAAGAAACGCTTCTTTCTCATTATCTTCTCAAGTATTTACAAATGAACATATCTAGATATATAAATTGAAAGGCTAAACAAAATAGAAAAATGTAAACATGGCGAGAGTGTGAAATAAGGGAACAACCAAACAATTACGCACATCAACTCCAGTTCAAGCTCAATTCCTGAACGTGCTTTTTCTTTTTGCATAAATCTGGCTGCAATTTGTTTATCCATAAGGCTTTGTATGCGGTTGGCTCCCTTTTGTTGTTGCATTTAGTAATTATCTAAATGCTACGTCTGGAGAAAATATGTGTAAAGATTCGACGATGTGTTGCGCAATTGCAGACGTGTATTCACAATTTGACTTAAAAAGGTGTTTAAGTTGCAATGATCTCCCATTCGAATAATTAACCGTCTTTTATTATAATCAAGGTTGCGATCTTGATATAAGCACCTGGCCCATTAATTACTTACATATGTCAGTATAAACTAAGAATTGTATAGTGTAAAAAGGCAATTCATCCAGTAGACCGGTTTCGTCCTTATTGGGAACTCATCAAGTACTGGCCAGAATTTGCCGCGGACAGGATACGAACCTGGGCACGTCTGCTTCGGAATCTGGTGCTCTAACCACTGAGCTATCCTGCCGCACACTACACTACACACACAATTTTCAGTTATATACTAACTAATGTAACTTGGTTAGTCAATTTTTCCTTTAGGTGGAGCTCATATGGCATCCATTTAGACCCAAAGTTACAACTAACCATCCCAATCTGTCATTACTGAACAGACACCACACTACATGGGGAAGTGGTATTGAAATGAACATTTATATAATTAAACAAACATTGGTTTCGCGGGCAGTGATATCAATTATTATAATCAAGGTTGCTTAAAAAAATAGTCGCTAACTTTTTCTTCTTCATTTTTATCATGGAAAGGGTACTATGAAACACGTTTAGAAGTTTTTCTGTTACTAACCTGCAAGCATGAATTTAGGCAGTCTAAAAGGCGTAACAAGTAGCAAGTTCGTTCATAGGATACCAGAAGAACAAGCACAAATATTGCAAGATCGTACCGATGAGCAAATTGTCACTATTGAAGCTAACTTTTTCCTGTGCTTTAAAATGTGAATCGTCTACTAGACCTGCTTATTCTTTGTTGGGCACACTTCAGTAGTAGACAAAGGTGCCGCGGCCAAGAATTAAACAGAATCATGCAACTCACACTCTACTGCACTGAAACCACGAATACAATCTTTAGACAGTATTCCTTTCGGGTACATACTTGTGATTTGACTGGTTTCGTATGTGTTACATTAAAATTGTATAAATATATTGGCTAGTTTGCATTTTGAGTCGAAAGCGCGATCCACCAAAAAGAAAGGCTGACCCCAAAACTGTAATCGGTACAAAATTTGAAGTGAAAAAAATTCGCGGCGTAGGAGATGAATTGTGAGACTGAACAAAGCGCTATCGGGTTCCTGCTTGGCAAAAACAAATATTTTTACTAATGGTGAATGTCCGAAAACAAGAAACACGGTATTGCAGATGAATTGCATTCTATTCCCAGAGTGAACTGAAGTCATGCAGATAATATAAATATATATATATATATATATATATATATATATATATTTTGTGTGTGTATGTATGTATAGCTCGAGTTCACTCTGGGAAATATCATATGCAATAAGTCAAAAAACAGATCAGGTGATTGTGAAATTAACCTTCTCGCGAACAACGTTTTAATTCTGTTATTGTATATTAGGTGTTGCGTGCCTAATGACAAATTAGTTCACATTTGATCAGAAAGATAAACCGAAGTCAGCGTGAACAAAAAGTGTAATCTAATGGGCACATTCGTCTTGTGTTTGCTGGCGACTCATCAGTAGGAGCCGGTATTACGTCCTATACTCACTAAATATTTGGGTGAGGAGTGTGGGACAATTTAACTTTACAATCTCCTGTACGAATGTGTTAATATTAGCCGTAGTGAAGCTAACTTCATCCCAATTCATCGACGATGCGAATTATAAGATGTATCGTATGTTGTTTTTGTTCTTATATTGTATTATTTCGCTTATGCTCAGAAGAAAATCTAAAAATAATTGATTGGTTTTAATATGGTTTTAAGGTTGTGTGCCGATTTTTGCTGACGGTTAGCCAATATTGAAATTGGTATGCTTCATAGTTACGCTAGGTAAATAACATCCTAATATTTCTGCCTATCGAAGCAAACAATGTTATTAATAAGCTTATAGGCTCCCTTCTGGACCAAATGAAGTTGATTTCGCAAAATATATATTTTATCAACATAACATTTTTTCTAACGTACAGAACTTAAGACATGGAAGATAGGAGTTTTATTTGGAGGAATGTAATTGCAAAGAACAAATTAATTTTGTTTTATCATGTTGAATTTTTAACGGTAATTTGATTTTGAGCACGGTGCATAAATCCAGTGGACGAAAGATTACAAAGGTGCGGTTTTCATTAGTTTTCTGTTGAATTGGCGAAGTAGATTTTTTGCTAAATTGTTGATTATATAATTGTGGTAAAGCTTTTAAGCTATTATTTTTTCTTAAATTATCTTAAACAACAAATTAAAAAACTTTATATATATATATATATATAATAGAATTATCGACCAGGTTTTACTTGTTAAATTTCCTTTACCCCTTGAACTAACATCATCAATGGAATAAAAAGAACAGCACCTCGCAGAAGTGATTCCAATGAAAATGTTTGAAGAAACGTCAACGCTAATGACGTCGCAAAAACATTAAATTCTGTTAAATTAGGACACTTGCCCTGAACAGGCTTGATGCGACCAGCTCCATGAATTAAACGGAAATTTGAGCGAGGAAATGTATACTTACATAAGAATTTTGTAACCAATTCTGGTCATAGGGAAAGTATTGACTAGTTCTAATAACTTGAAAGCGTAAAAATTCAGTCACATAACTGTTTTCACTACTATAAAAATGGTTAAATTTATAACCAGCAATTATACGTGTTCCATTTGCTAGATTTACCGATACGTGTGCACTTATTTAATTTCCATTTTAAAGTTTATACAAGTTTGTTTATTTCTTACGAGCTTATATCTCTGGCCTTCTGTTGGTTAATTTCCCAAAAATTAGGAAGAAGACTTACTGACTGATAATTCTCGATGTCAAAATCAGTATGGGAATTTTATTGCACTACAAATTTTTAGATATACCGATATTTGCTTGACCAATATGTTATCACAAAGGGCCAGTATCATTTTGTGGCATAAAATATGGCAGGTGTACGTCCGGTAAATAATAAAATGTGGAAGAATTAAAAATATCTCTTCAATTGAATGCGTCTTTCCCGCGATTTCAATAAAATCCAATGTGAATTCACCTTCACAAAATCTGTTATTCATTTTAGACGAAAAAAAATAAATATCATGTCAAAATTATGAAATACAAACTACAGTTGCTCACTTTTATATATTTTTTGTTCGGTACTGTCTAAAGAACCGTACAAGTGTCTCGCACCATAAAATTTTAATCTAAATTAATTAGTTGTAATGAAATAGCAATAGATTTTGTGCCCAAATTTCAGCTCATTATGGTAACTGTAAAGGCAGAATCGCTTCATTTTATGCAAATTAAGCAAAACTTATAACTAAATGACAGACATCAAAGCGCATGGGGATTAAAGATCGTTGAATCTTCATAACCAACCTGCGAATACTGAAATAGCTAGCATATCTGATTTCTAAAAAGACAGATGCATGTATATTTTATGTCTAAAACAATTATTTAAAGGTAAAATAAAACAAGAATAATCGGTACAAAATAATCAGTCCGTAGTTTTCTAGATCGAAAACACAATTATGAATTCATGATCCATTCCTGTGTTCATAGATAAAGACAGATTTTGTTGAATACAAGGTATATTAAATTCATATTTTCTCATTATGCATCTAAAAAGGAACATACAAATTTTCTAAAAGCAAACATGTAAAAAATTAGACGTCAAGAGAAACTGACACAGGAAAACGTCCAATTATTTCCGAACATTAGCTACAATTCAAGATAAATAATTTCAGATGCCTCTTCTATTAGTATAATCCGGGCCAACATACATTAATTAACTGTGCTTCATATAGCTCTGACTAATTTCTGTTTTCGTATTTGTTTAATACCATAAATGCGACAAAAAACGGAGATTTTATAATATTCTGTGACGTTGCTTTCGTGCATTAACTGTTAGATGTCACACAGGCATTTAAATCGCCCTCTCCGTTCACTCAGAGGGATCATGACTGAAAATAAATTGTGCAGCTGATATTTCCAGACAGGTGCAATGTTTGCGAGACTACTATAGTTGATAGTCGCATATCTAATTTTTCTTTTCATAAATATGCATTGCAGTTCGATCCTCGCTAGTCAGTTTGCCGTCGTACTCTGATGATGATCTTGGAAGGTAGAAATACGTCAATACGTGTAACTAACAGTAGTTTTGCCTATGGTGTTCAACGAATAGTTAAATAAAATGAGATTGGTGCTTATTTTAAGCTCGAAAACTTGATTTAAGAACAGGTAGATCGTGTGATCTACGCAGCTTAATCGAGAATTCACAAGTCAATTTTAATAAATAATATTTAGGTCGACGTTAACACATGTCTTCTTTCAATTTCACATGAAGGTTAATTCATCACCTAGTATAACATGCAAAATTTAGCCGGATTAAATGTGCGTTCTTATGCCACTTACGCATTTTGGTTAGTTTAGCTAGAAACAGCATCGCCTTTAAATGGAAAGTCGTGTAGACAGTTTTCATTTCTGGTCCTACAACCTTCTGTAGCCTCTCACAATTGTTTTAAACGATTACTTAAACTGGCCATCAAAAGAATAGTTCAGTAATACCTCATAATATTTATCATCTCTCAACTCTGGACGAAAGAGCTTTCAACGCCATTCAAACAGGAACGGAACTATGAATATTATAATAGCTTACATTCTAAATGAATACTGTGGATCATTTACAAAGAATCAATATTTTCTGCTCTATTGATGGTGCATAACTGGACTGGATTTTGATACTGATAGCGTGGATGGTGGTAAAAATTTTAAAGTCAAGCTTGCGAGCTTGAAGTAAACACCAATCACATTTTATTAATTCAAACGCCAAAAAACATGGAAAAACTACCGTCAGTCCCAAGTACTGACGCATTTCGACCTTCCATTCACATCATCAGAATACGATGACAAACGGACTAACGAGGATCAAACCGTTATGCATATATATCAGGAAAGTAAAATTAGTTATGCTGCTCTCACCTCTAGTAGACTGGCATACATTGTACTTGGTAATGAAATGTTGCAAAATTCTATACAGTCACGAACATTAACGTTTTTTAGCTTTCGCTATAAACACATATATATATATATATATATATATATATATATATATATATATATACATATAACTAATAATCATTGATTGCAATGGTGGTGGTTACAATTCTTTAAATCACCTTTGCAAGCTTGAAATAAACACCAATCCCATTGTATTTAACCAGTCATCGAACAACATTGCAAAACAACCGTCAGTCACACGTACTGACGCGTTTGAGTGAATTAGACAGCTAGTTAATTTTCAAAATTAAAAATTTTATACCTGTGGCCAATGACTTAATTATGATCTCAGAAAATTCGTTTGCAAACCAATTACCTGTTAATAACCATGTGCGCCTAATATTGTTTGGTCAAATCAAAATAAACAAGATTTCCAAATATTTCAGATAAAAGAGTTCCATACCTTTTAACAGCTCTGAGCTATTTTGATACGATTTGAATATATATATATATATATATATATATATATATATATATATATATATATATACTTCAGATAATTATATAGCTAATATATTACTCCAGCCCAAACTATATATCTTGCAATACTGTGTACCGTTAATGGATATCGGTACGCCGTTACAGCACAGGAAGCAAATTCATTATGAGTGACGACGTTTAACATGAAATGAGAACGTTATCAACATACTGACAAGCCGACTCAATGGGAACATTATTGGTTAGTATCGCTGCATCAAATGAACACATAAACAAAATCTCGTACATTAAGATAATTAACTTTCTTCACAAACGCTAATGAGTCACTAATGTTATTTTTGCACATGTTATCTGATCACAAGTTATATAAGCAAAGTTGTATCTAAGACTTGTGATGTCTTGTACAACGACGAAGGATACCGACAAAGGTATCCAAATTATTTCCATTAAAGAAATTGACCGAAATAAATCTTGAGTATGTTAGAACATAGATTAATTTTTTATAAAATTTTCCGTCCCGCAAACTGGTTATTATTTTGCAATTGTATATAAGGTGCTTTGTACCTAGTAACAGATAAGTTCAAATATAACCAGTAGGAAATAACAACATTAGCTTGATCGAAAGGTATAACCTCATGTAAACGTGTTTTACATGCATGCAGGCGATTCATCATTAGGAGTCGATACCACGCACTATGCCCATTATATATTTGGTCAAGGAATATGGGGCAAATAGACGATACAATCTCCTATCGGAATGTGTATTCAAGCGATACTGGAGCTAATTTCATATAAAGCCTTTAACGATGTGATTTCTAAGTCAACTCGCTATATATAGAATATATCGAGGCGCATACGGTGACAGAAGTTTCCAAACTATATGAGCGTTCAACACTGTAATCCACACTGACGCTGCTACCAAGTGCAAAATACAAATTTGCGCAACAAGGTCAAACGATAAACTACACTGGGAAAAATCGCACTCGTATATGTAACAGCGAGCAATGCGCACAAATGGTTAATTCTCAAGCCGTCTAAACAATAATGACCAGATCTCATACATCACTTTGCAATACAGCGAGAATAACCTTTACATGCAAACAGGCACACACACACACAAGAACAACGCATACACACTTACCAACCAGCCAAAACAAGAATTAGAAGTAAAAGCGAGTCAGATTTGTTAACACTACCATAATCAATTGAAGACCCAGAATGTACATAAATGAATGATTGTAGAGCGATGATTATTATTCACGAAATTAATAGCCTTTATCCACTTTGTTATAATGTGTTTTCTTCCTAATAAAATCGATATATATATATATATATATATATATATATATATATATATATATATATATATATATATAATTAGGAAGAAAAAACACATTAATAATATATATATGCACACTATTACTGGTAATTTAACTTTGAAAATGCATAATATTTCGAGATAAACGATGTTTAGTGTAAACGAAGCCAACTTACTCAAGCACCTGACGAGATTTCTCCATAAGGTGTTGGGGAACTTTGGAATTGAACACATTCTTGTGGCCATTAATGTAGCGATTTTCACATCTATTTGCAATGTTGTAACGACCGACGCCAACGCCACTCTAAAATTTGATTCAAATAAAATATTTTGTTTTCCCAGAAAATAAAATTTTTCGTTTAACTGATAATTGTGACTAATCGGGTGAGAAAATGTCGAAAATAATTTCATTTCTTCAATTACGAAAAGCTAACATATATGCATATCTACATATGCACATATTGGAAAATGAAGTTTATTGAAAAAATCGATAGTATATTTGTTGTGGATGATAGCCAGTTTTTTTTTTCGAGAACACTTTAGAACAAATTATAATATGTCGATTGTATCCATTCTGGGTTTCCACTTGACTAAGTGAATGAGAACTAGTCAGATTTTGAGTGTTACTTATATTTATTTATTGCAGTCGTACGATATTTTTGGCTGATTGCATGTTGATTTGTGAGTGCGCACGAATTTGTGTGTGTGTTTGTCTGCGTAGGGACTCTTCTTACTGTACAAAATGTTGATTGAAATCTGGTTATGCTTACATGGATGGGTTGAGATTTGACCACGTTTTCGCTGAATTAACTATTGCGTGTACGAATGGTGTTTCTTCGTTTAATATTTTATGTTTCGCATTTTTTTCATTAGATGTAATCAACGCCGTGGAAACAACACAGCGTGTGCAGATTTCAGTGTTTATCGCGCATCCTATATTACAGTTTCTGACACTGTGAATGATGATTTTAATGTCGTTTGCGCAGCTGATTTCATTTCATATTGTCGCCTGTTCAATTGAGCAATTGTTGAAGCTGACACAATGGGTAGTCAGATTTGTCGGTATAAAAGAACCATTACTATAATCAAGGTTACGAGCCTGATATAGACACCTGACCCAATAATTACATAAATTTTGACAGTATAAACTTAGAATTATATAGTCTAAAAAGGCAATTCATCCAGTAGACCGGTTTTAACTTATTGCGAACTCATCATGTACTGGCCAGAATTTGCCGCAGACAGGACTCGAACCTGCCTTTTCTACACTATACAATTCTTAGTTTATACTGACATATGTAAGTAATTAATGGTTCAGGTGTGTATATTATGTTCGCAAACTTGATTGTAGTAAATATTGTCACCGCCCGCGCAATCAATGTTCGTTTAATTATACAAATTTTCATTTCAATACCACTTCCCCATGTAGTGTGGTGTCTGCTCAATAATGACAGATTTGGGATGCGTAGTTGGAATTTTGGGAATAAATGGCTGCAATATGAGCTCCACATAAAGGAAAAATAGACTAACCAAGTTACTTTAGTTAGTATGTTACTGAAAATTGTCAGCAGTATAGTGTGCGGCAGTATGGTTCAGTGGTTAGAGCACTAGATTCCGAAGCAGACGTGCCCAGGTTCTAGCCTTGTCCACGGCAATTTCTGGCCAGTACATGATGAGTTCCCAATAAGGACGAAACCGGTCTACTGAATGGATGGCCTTTTCTACACAATACAATTATTAGTTTATACTGACATATGTGAGTAATTAATGGGTCAGGTGTTTATATCAAGTTCGCAACCTTGATTATAGTGAAAGCTATCACCGCCAGCGCAATCAATGTTTGCTTAATTATATAAAAGAACCTTGTTGCTAGTTTATGTGATTCATGGCCAGTCGAGTAAAATTTCCTATTGCGGAAACGTTTTAATGTTTAGGCTGCATGCTTAACGTTTAACAAAAAAGGGACTTCGTATAAGCCTAATAATATTTCTGATTTAGATTTGTGTAAAACTGAAAAATTCGTCAAATAAGCTTTTTGTTTCTTTTCGAATATATGTTTAAGAATAGCTGATTTTCCTAGAGGTGTCATGCCTTATTTAGTCAATTTATGGGGAAAATTATAATGAATTATTTGGATAACTTGCTTTTTTGACGTCCAATGTATATGCTACCGTAAATGCACGTAACGTTTTTAATTGATCTTTTGAATCCAATCTCTGTTGAGGAAATTTGTCTTAGCAAATCGATTCAAAAGCTGTGCGATTATTGACTCCAGTAGGTTGCCTCTAAATGGTAAGTTATGGAAATGATTTTTTCTGGTATTCTCTGTAGTACGAATCGGATGTGGTCTGATTCTAGCATCTATAAACTTCTCTTAATTTTTGTTCAATATAAAAATTTTCTTTGATTAACCTAACTCTTCCTTGGTATTGTGTTTAGAGCACATCTTCCTAATTCCGTGCTAAGTTGTTAATTACTTTTTTGATTCTGGTACACTACTGTTCTAATGTACCTGCTGTCCAGTATATATATATATATATATATATATATATATATATATATATATATATATAATGTCACACCATGCGTGTCTTCTCAAGTGAGCTGGGTGCTCAAGATGAGGTGTGCGTTGGACATCTCAATTTCAAGATTTGAATTTATACCTGAATTGCCTACAACGAATTGTGTCATGATTTGGGCTGATCCATTCCTTCCAAAATGAAAAACAACAGATCATCTACGTACCGTTTGTAGAGTATGCACATGTGAATCATGCTCATCTGGCGTGTTTACTCAAGACGGTGCATGTGTACATCTGTCCTGATAGGTGAAAAGCAGATTTCTATGGCTACATCATTGAACCTTCGGGCATATTTTCCTTCAAATGTAAACTATATGTTGTGTGCATGCTTATACAAAGTTGCCAAGATCATATTATTAATTATAATATCTCGAAACTCAGTATTAATCCAGTCATACACGATAGTCGGTGTTTTTACTAGCGGAATGCGTGTGGTTAAGGATGAAACGTCAATAAAGGTCAATCTTTTCCTTTGATTTGGTCCCCCTTCGCTTATCTAATAAATCTAAAGAGCCATCGTTGATGTTTGTATTTATGACATTACGCTGTGGCTGAAACATTTTGCAGATAAACTATTTTTTTCCTAATAGACCACAACCGTTGAGTTTCTGAGGATGTCGTGGCTTTGTGAGTTTTCGGTTTGCGGTAGTTTTTCAGTTTTTTTCGACACGTATAGCTTTTGGAATTAATGTTAAAAATTCTGGTCAACTTTTAGATTTAGCGATTGAAGGTAAAACGTGTTTCGCTATATTGTTCAAAATAACACTCATACTTGATTCTATAATTTCAGTGATCTTCCAGTTTCCAGTTTGCTTTGAATGTTGATCGATCATTTACGATCTCGTACATCGACTGCCTGCAAGCGTTGGCTTCGAGTTCAAAAGCACATAAACCTTCATCTAATGTGAAATGGTGTACTGATTGCCCAATATAGCTCTGTTCTCTCATCCAGCACCAAATTGGCGTAAGAAACAAGGTGGCCAAATTTTGACATGGCAGTAACAATTAAAGTCACTTAGATACAAATTGGGTAGTATAGGATCCACTCGTCTGCCGGGATGGGGTCCCCGTGTGCAACACAGTTCTTGGTTAGAAACCCTTAGCCATATGGCATCGAATCGAGCTCAGTGGCGATCTTGTTGCTGATGTCTAATAGAATCATCTTCGTAACTTTCTTTTCTTAGTAGGGCAAAGTTATTTGAAATAAGAATTTTTAATGCTTTTTGTATGTGAATGTTGACTCTGCTTTTAAATAATCTTCAGAATGTCCATTGCCTATGAAGATTATACAGTATATATGTTTTAGGATAATAAACCACATCGAATAATCGAGATTGTACTTATTGTAGATAATGACATTGCTATTTTGAAAAAATATCTATTGTAATTTTTCAATTTTTATTCTTGAACGCAAAAACCAGCCAATTCAAACACATCGATACACGAATAAACAGATCTAAAACACTACTTTGTTACACATGAATAATGACTCGTAAACAAACACATAAACATATAGACACGCACCTATAAACACTCACAAATCGACACGTAAACAACTCTTTAAATCAAGTTTGCGAGCTTGAAGTAAACACCAATCCCATTGTATTTAACCAGTCGTCGAACAACATAACAAAACTACCGCCAGCCGCAACGCACTGACGCGTTTCGACCTTCCTTGATCATCATCAGAGTACGACGGCAAACTGACTATCGAGGATCAAACCGCAGTGAATATACATGGAAATCAAATTTAGATATGCGGCTCTCACCTCTAGCAGTCTCGCATACATTGAACTTGACTGGAAATGTCGGCTGCACAATTTCTATGCAGTCACGAACATTAACTGTTTGTAGCTTTCGCCACATATACATATATAGGCAATACAATTTAACAATAATTGTTTGCGCGGGTGGTGGTAACAATTCTTTAAATCAAGTTTGCGAGCTTGAAGTAAACACCAATCCCATTGTATTTAACCAGTCGTCGAACAACATAACAAAACTACCGCCAGCTGCAACGCACTGACGCGTTTCGACCTTCCATGATCATCATCAGAGTACGACGGCAAACTGACTATCGAGGATCAAACCGCAGTGAATATACATGGAAATCAAATTTAGATATGCGGCTCTCACCTCTAGCAGTCTCGCATACATTGAACTTGACTGGAAATGTCGGCTGCACAATTTCTATGCAGTCACGAACATTAACTGTTTGCAGCTTTCGCCACATATACATATATAGGCAATACAATTTAACAATAATTGATTGCGCGGGTGGTGGTAACAATTCTTTAAATCAAGTTTGCGAGCTTGAAGTAAACACCAATCCCATTGTATTTAACCAGTCGTCGAACAACATAACAAAACTACCGCCAGCCGCAACGCACTGACGCGTTTCGACCTTCCATGATCATCATCAGAGTACGACGGCAAACTGACTATCGAGGATCAAACCGCAGTGAATATACATGGAAATCAAATTTAGATATGCGGCTCTCACCTCTAGCAGTCTCGCATACATTGAACTTGACTGGAAATGTCGGCTGCACAATTTCTATGCAGTCACGAACATTAACTGTTTGTAGCTTTCGCCACATATACATATATAGGCAATACAATTTAACAATAATTGTTTGCGCGGGTGGTGGTAACAATTCTTTAAATCAAGTTTGCGAGCTTGAAGTAAACACCAATCCCATTGTATTTAACCAGTCGTCGAACAACATAACAAAACTACCGCCAGCCGCAACGCACTGACGCGTTTCGACCTTCCATGATCATCATCAGAGTACGACGGCAAACTGACTATCGAGGATCAAACCGCAGTGAATATACATGGAAATCAAATTTAGATATGCGGCTCTCACCTCTAGCAGTCTCGCATACATTGAACTTGACTGGAAATGTCGGCTGCACAATTTCTATGCAGTCACGAACATTAACTGTTTGCAGCTTTCGCCACATATACATATATAGGCAATACAATTTAACAATAATTGTTTGCGCGGGTGGTGGTAACAATTCTTTAAATCAAGTTTGCGAGCTTGAAGTAAACACCAATCCCATTGTGTTTAACCAGTCGTCGAACAACATAACAAAACTACCGCCAGTCGTACGCACTGGCGCGTTTCGACCTTCCATGATCATCATCAGAGTACGACGGCAAACTGCCTAGCGAAGATTATAACGTATTGCATATATATGGAAAGCATATATTGTACTAGACTGGAAATGGCGGCCGCACAATTTATATGCAGTGACGAACGTTAACTAATTGTGGCTTTTGCCATAAATAAATAGGCAATATAATAAAAAATGAACGATTGCGCGGGTGGTAGTAACAATTCTTCAAATCAAGTTTGCGAACTTGAAGTAAGCACCAATCCCATTGTATTTAACCAGTCGTCGAGCAACATAGCAAAACTACCGCCGGTCGCACGCACTGACGCGTTTCAAACTTCCATGATCATCATCAGAGTACGACGGCATCATCTAATTTTGTTTTCCATATATATATGCATTGAGGTTTGATCCTTGCTAATCAGTTTGCCGTCGTACTCTGAAGATGATTGCGGAAGGTCGAAACGCGTCAGTGCGTGCAACTGGCGGTAGTTTTGTTATGTTGTTCGGCGACTGGTTAAATACATTGGGATTGGTGTTTACTTGAAGCTCGAAAACTTGATTTAAAGAATTGTTACCACCACCCGCGCAATTAATTCTTGTTTAATTGCATACACTGTAAAAGTTATATATTGCTTTTTGCAGAGAACTAGTATGTAGGCAATTGTGCATTACGTGTTGCGTATTTAGCAAAACATTAGTTCAAATAGGACCAGAAGGAATAACCAAAGCCAGCATGAATGAAAAATTTAATCAGATATACACATGCGGTTCGTGATTATAGGTGACTCACAAGCGGGTGCCGGCAACACGCCCTGTAAGCACTTTGTATTTTATCAATAAATGTGAGAATTTGGCGTTACAGGCGATTGCACTATCCATCTATCCCACATTACTTAATCAATTTCATATTTGGTTGAATACTTTATGCAAGTAAGACCGAAATGACCGCGTCAACGAGATTACATCTTTAGTTCACTCTTAATTTTAAATGTGCTCCTGGTTACACATTAACTAACTTGTTACACCATGACGTAAACCCGCTGCTCGGCTAAAAATCAATTTTTATGATCAAAATATAAGTTTAAATTGCTCAAACTAGCTTTAAATTAATCAACTCAGTGTTGGAAAATTCCAAGTTTGTAGATCGCCTCATAATTAATATGTTGACTAGTAAATTACACACCAATTGGTACGAAACGAATATGCACGAAATTATAAGTTCCGTTCATGTTTCTTTGGTTTATCCTTTTGGTCATATTGTAACTAATTTGTTGCTAGGTACGCAACACCAAGTAAACAATTGCATATATATTCGTTCTCCACCACAAACAATATCAAACTGTTATATATTTACTTGAATGGCGTCATGATTATCTCTAAATGTGATAAATGACATCGATAAAGGTCAGAGTGTTTGGACTTGCTGGAGTAAAATCTGTTCAGAAATAGTTTTAATTCTCAATTTTGATGAACTTTAGCATAAATTGAAATACATTCTGTTTTGTACTATGTACCATATTGTTGACAACATATACCTTTACGCCGACCAATGTGTTGGTATCGGATACTAACACAGTGTTGGTAACCTTAATAGGCCAGGTATATAGTATATATAATGAGTTAGCTTTGAAGTTGCATTGTCGAAGTCCATATTATTTTACCTTCATTACTGAAAATCTAAACATTTGTATAGGAGATTTAACCATTCTTTTATCTTAAATTCCTCACTCAAATATAAAGTGGGTAAAGGGCGTAATAGCGCTCTTATTGATGATTCACCAGTAAGCACAAAACGAATGTGCATTAGATTATAAGTTCTGTTCATTCTGTCTTTGATTTATCCTTCTGGTCATATTTGAAATAATTTGTTAAAAGATGCGCAACACCTAATACACTTTTGCATATATATTATTTCATCGCCATAAACGGTAACAAATTGGCGCCCAATCTTCATTAGGTGAAAAACTGAGTTACACAATGGCTTATGTGGTAGGTCGATATCATGTGACCAACTCGTGTGCCAGATATAAAAATCTCTTTGAAATCAAATAAATTCTTCATAATGTTCTTTTAAATTTTATACAAAACTTTTGAGTGTGCTATGAACTCGATTAATAAATGGCATAGTTTGTCTGTATTGCGTTGAACAAGTTAATTACAGCCGATGGACACGACCTTTTTATCCAATATTGTGACCAAATTTAATCTCTAAAGAAAGATCAAATTTTTTCTTAGTATATTGTAAAAACGATCCCTGTAACAAAAGGTAACGTGGTAAATAGCTATTTAGTTAAGTCTAGCCAGCAGAATATCAGTAGAAACCGTTTGGAGTTAACTTTTCGAACAACTCAGGAAACGTGAAGCCGACATATTTGTGAAATATCTAATTCGGGAAATTTCTAGTTATAAGAGCCATGATTAATCTATTGATGTACACAGGTGATCGGTTCGTAAGCTGCAAAACATTGATGTTGATTCGAGAAGAAAAAATGCGTCTGTCTGATTAGCTGTAGACAATTGTATTACATATTTCATGAAACGTAAACTTTTATAGTATGTAATTATATAATAGCTAAGACCTTCACTTTACGTTCAAAATCATTTTTTATCAATACTTTTGTCTTAGCGTAAGTCCAAAACGAAATTGAAGTAAAACCTCGTGCATTGCTTAAATGAACATTTGTTGCGCGGACGGCGGCAACAATAATTTGAATCAAAAATGTCATTTTTCATATAAAAACCTGCCCCATTATACACACACGTTTGTCAAAATAAACTAAGCATATATATACTGTAGAGGAAATTCATCCAGTTGACATACTTCGTCTTTATTGGGAACTATTCAAATACACACAAGTTGTGTTTTATTCCTGTGCGTATTGTGTCAACCCTGAAGATGAGACTGGAAATTCGGTCTCGAAAATTAGGAAAAAGAACAATGGAAAATCTTGTTACAACGTCATTTTCAGACAATCAGCTGATGGAAGGCTTAAAAAAGAAGGGACAAGTGAGAACCCATCAATCGAGGCCAAAAATCAGATCACCTGAAAATGATCAAAATTCAAGATTTTACCGACCTAAGAGTGCTATCAATTGTCCCGCACAAGAAAAATGCGGTCAAATCGACAACAAGAAGGACAGCACTGCGCAACGAGATTCATTATTTAAAAATTATTCAAATGCTATCCAGATTTGGCCGCGGTATGTCATAGTTAGCAATTAGGACAAAACAGGTCTACTGGATGAATTGCCTTTTCTACATTATACGATGTTTAGTTTATACTGACGAATGTATGTACATAATGAGCCAGGTGTTTATATCAAGATCGCAACCTTGATTAAAATAATTGCGTATTGCTTGTTACAATGCATATAGTTGTTTAAACTATTAGCAGATACATAGGTATAGTGTCGACCGCGCAGAATCTTACCATAAAAGCAGGACTGATAATATATAAGACTTTAATACATATTCTGTCAGCTTTATTTCATTGAAAGTTTAAATTAGCTGTCTTGTCAGTAAAATTATTAATTTAAAAAAACCGTTCCGATCATTAGTTTGATTAGACGTAATATAAAGTTATTGTAGATCAATTTTGTATCTGTACAAACGTTAACGGGCTAAGAATCGAACTTACCAATCAGATATAAAAGTGCTTAGAAGATTGGGTTGCTTTCATTGGTTAAATTTACTCTATCTTGTCCAATAGAAATTTAAACTTCTTTATTCAAATAGGGCACAAAATAATATAGCAAAGTTTTACTATAACGACAGCAGATTTTTTAAATAATTTATTTAGTAAACTTCAATAGTAATTACTACTCTCAATTTTATTCTTCGGACCGAATATCACTTGATAATTGTTTAAAACCTCTCAGTTAATCAACAGGAAATTTTTGTACAATTTTTGTATGAGATGTGACTTTAAACGATTTTTTTAATGCACACGTAAGACAGTCCGTTTTCATTTATTTAAAAAGAAATAATTCCATCGTTTAACTTACATTTGAAGCAATCAATGACTGTTTTGAATTTCGTGCAGCAGAGGATAAGAATGCCGGAGGGCATCGATTTACGGATACATTCTTCCTTATCGCTACGACGTCGTAAGATCCGGGAGCACGCTGATTCTAATTTATTAGACAGGATATCAAAAAAGACATATATATATATATATATATATATATATATAATTATTCAATAGATTATAGAATTGCACACTTGTTGGATTGTTTCAGAGAGCACCAAAGTATCAAATTGCCCATGTTTTTGCAAAACTAACACCAAAAATAATAATAATTCGAATGTTCTCCTAAATATTTGCAATGCTTTTGCTTACAAACTAGCTCATCGCGTATAACAAAAACAGCAAGATAGCATTTAAATTCTGTTCTTTGCGGAGAACTGATATATATATATACGCCATATATATTAGCTCTCCGCAACAAACAGTATCTAACTGCTATATATTTAATTGAATGATGTCATGATTACCGCGAAATGTGCTTTAAATTGATTAATTAATTTTATATTAATCAAGGACAGAGATTATGGATTTGTTGGGGTAACGGGTGTTCAGAATTAGTTGCAATTCTCAATTTTGGTGAACTGTAGCATAAATTGAAATCCTTTGAGTTTTTACCATGTACCTTTTACTGTAACCATAGTGTTAGTATCAGGTACGGACACAACAGCCATAGTGATGGCACACTTTACGGATTTGGTATATATATATATATATATATATATATATATATATATATATATATATATATATATATATTCATTGTTCCCTTCTTGTGTGCAAAAACAAAAAGAAATTTTATCAGATATAAGAAAATTTTCTTTCTCATGGTCTTCTCAAATATCTACTCGTGAACATATCTTTATGTATAAAAAGGAAACCAAAACAAGATAGAAATATGTGAACAAAGAGAGTGTGAAAAATAGAAACCAATCAAATTGCGTGCGTCACATCCAGTTCAAACTCAATGCTTGTACGTGCTTCTTCTGTTTACATAAATCCGGCTGCAATTTGTTTATCCATAAGGCTTCGTATGTGGCTGGCTCCCTTTTGTTTTTGCATTTATTAATTACTTTGAATGCTACGTCTGGAGAACATACGTGCGATGTTTCGATGATGTGTTGCGCAATAGCAGACGTGTATTCACCAATTGATTTAAAACAGGCGTTTATGTTGCAATGTTCTCTCATTCGAGTGATTAACCGTCTGGCCGATCGGCCTACGTAAGTTGATCGACAACTTGCGCATGTATATTGGTAAATAATATTTGATATCGACATTACCGGCTGTTTCTCCTTGATTGCTGGTAAAGGCAAGTGTGTTACCCTAAATAACACTCGTAGTTTGGCTGCATTAAATGTGCGTGTCAATGCTGCTTCAACTTTCTTTTGTGCAATTCGGGAAACTGCATCCCCCTTAAATGGGATGTTTAGGTAGACGGTTTTCTTTTCTGGCCCATAATACGTCTGTTTCTGGTTAACTCCCCTTTTAATAATTGATTCAATTAATTGTCTGGGTAGCCATTAGACATTAAATCGTTAATTGCTTTATTATATTCATTTTCTTTAGAATCTTGACTAACCAACCTGTCAATTCTTGAAAAGCAACCACGAACTGTTGATAATTTATATTGAAAGGGCACAAAAACTGCTGTAATGCAAATACTGTGCAGACCATGTTGGTTTATGGTAAATTGTTCTGTTTAATTTAACATTAGTTTCTTTCTTTAATAGTACATCTAGGAAAGGCAGACAGTCATCTTTCTCGTGCTCTGACGTGAAACCGATATTCTTATGTGCTTTGTTGAAACTTTGAAGCAATGTTCGTGATTGCGACCTGTTCTTAAGTACAAGAAATATATCATCCACGTACCGTATATATTGAGCACATTTACTTATGTCACTCTTTAATGATGTATTTTCTATGTGCCCTAGAAAAATCTCAGCCAACACTGGAGATAAGGGGCTTCCCATTGCGACACCATCAGTCTGTTTGTAGATGTTTCCATTAAAACGAAATCGTACGTCTTTCGTGCATAATAAGATAAGCTTGCGTAGAGTTTGACCTGGCACCGGCGATGGTAATATATCGTGTTCTACCGCTTTGACTATAATGTCAATGGTTTCATCAATTGGAACATTTGTAAACAAAGACGTAACATCAAAAGATACCATAATCTTGTTTTTAACATTTATATCTTGAATTTTGTTTACAAACTCAAACGAATCGGCAACCGAATGATTACCTAGTAGTTTACGTAATGGTTCAAGTAAACGAACTAGCCATTTAGCTAGTGCATGAAACGGAGAATTTACCATTGATAAAATTGGCCTCATAGGACAACCTCTTTTGTGTGTTTTTGATAATCCGTACATTATTGGTGTAGATGATCCAACTGGCTTGAGCTTCTGTGCAGTGGCCTCATCAATAAAACCGGCATCTGTCAAAATCTTAATTTCATTTATTACTTTGCGCTCCACCTTGTCTATTTCATCTGATTTATCGTCTAGACGTGTGAATTTTGTATTGTCATTTAACACGTTTTCCATCTTTTGTACGTAGTCAGATTTGTCCATTATAACTGCGCTCTTTCCTTTATCAGCGCGTAGTATTTTGATGTCTGCATTTCTGCTGATATTTCTAAGTGCATTTAGATGCTGCTGTGTCAACGCATGCTGCTCTGCGCATTTAGACGATTTGTTCAAATAACAATTCAAATGCTGCCTCAAAATCAACATCGCATTTATTAGAAGGATGTATTCCATAATTTCGGCCCATCGATAGTGCCTCCATTGTTAGCTGATCGATTGGCACTTTTGATAAGTTAAGCACACGCTTATCAAGATCGGTCGGTATTAAATCACACAAAACTCCAGGTTTTACATCTTTTTCCAATTTGTTCAAAATTCTTGCTTTATCTTTCCTCATAACTGTCGGCAAAAACATCAAAAATTTCATTCTTGCAAAAAGACTTAGTTCATCTAATACACAAGATACACACCCAATTCTTGCCTGTAGCACTGCTTCATCTTCCTTCAACTGCTCAATTTTAGAATACGCCAACCTTGTAAGATTTCTTCGGTTGACTCGTAGTTTTGACTTTCGTAAACTGCGTACCAAATCACCTGGGAACCGTAATTGTTTAATACACTGATAATAATGTTTTATCCACAATTTCGTTCTTTGCGCTCTACACTTTAACGTCACTAGTTCATCTAGTTTTCTGAAAGATTCTTTTGAAATGCGAGCTTTAATAAAATTCATTGTTCCCTTCCTGTGTGCAAAAGCAAAAAAAAAATTTATCAGATATAAGAAAATTTTCTTTCTCATGGTCTTCTCAAATATCTACTCATGAGCATATCTTTATACATAAATTGGAAAGCAAAACAAGATAGAAATATGTGAACAAAGAGAGTGTGAAAAATAGAAAACAATCAAATTACGTGCGTCACATCCCGTTCAAGCTCAATGCTTGTAATGCGCTTCTTCTGTTTACATATATATATATATATATATATATATATAGCGAGTTGGATTTCGAAGTCACATTGCCAAAGTTAACTTCTACTACTGCAGGTTTACACATTCGTATAAATGATTCTACCGTCCAGTTTTCCCATATTCCTCAACCAAATATATGGTGGGTATGGGGAGTAATACCGGCTCCTACTTATTAGTTGCCAGTAAGCACGAAACGATTGTGCAAGAGATTAAACGTTTCGTGAATGCAGTCTTCGGTTTATCCTTCCGATATACTATAGCAACACATATATTTAACTTCAACACAATTACTAAGCTTGGAAATTAAACTCGCTTCAAGAAAATCTAGGTTAGATTAGACTCTCTGAAAAATAACTTAATAAAAACATGGCACAAATTTCGCAGAAAAGTTTAAAAAGATAAATAAAAATATACTATTGTGCGTTTTGAAAACAGTTGACTGTGTTAGCGAATGCATATGACAATTTATTTATCAAATTTTTTTGACATATGTATAATAAATTATAAATCAGGAGTCTAATACTTGACGCACTATGGGCAAAGTCACGTGTTGCAGTTTTGCTATAAATAAAGAAAATTTCTGACTTTTAAGGCAAAAAAAGTAAAAAAGTCAATACTTACTAATGGATCAGGCGGCATTCTGCCAGGGTCAGACCAATAAACACGATCAAACGGTTTGGCCGGGTACATATCTGTAGGAAGAAATTTGCCAGTATGACGATTTTTATGATGATTTAGGTCGTCAATAAATGTTGTTCTTTCGTATTCACCAGGTCCGGGATTCTTACTTATCTAAACACAAAAGTAAATGTACTTTTTTTAACTTTAAATGTTTGTCATCACACATTTGTTAGCTTAATGAAAATATAAGAAGTTCACCTTACCCGATATTTAATGGATAAAACGATAAAATACCATCAAATACTGTTTCGAGAAACTTTTACATTAATTTGGATCGAATTGATTTTCCTCTCGCAATCGATTACAAAAAAATGATTTCTTACAAATGTAAAATTTAATTTAGTTTTAAATATTTTTTATGTGGACAAACAAAGCGATCTTCTTAATACAACATTTTAACTGTAATGAAGATTAAAATTATACTAAGCAAAAGCTCTCGCATAAAATGCAATTTTTATGGATTTAAATATTTTATTTAAAACGGATTTTGATCATTTTCTCTTAAACAAATAAAGATATATTTTAAATAATAAGCATAACATTTTGGTAATTTAGTACTTTAAGCAGAAAAACTTTCTGTGAGACGGAGAAATTACATATAAGCAATACACAACATTAAAAGTAATGCTAAATTTAAATCGAGTTAATTCTGTAATTTCTCAACAATTTCATTAATGTCGTACTAAATTCGAAGATATCTATATATTTAATCACAAAAATATTTTTTCATTAACATTATGGATATTTGTAAGATAAAAAGACGTTTAGAGATAATCCTTATACACCGATTTGCCTTAATTTTAATATGAAATTTGTTAAACTGATTATATGTCGAATAAACGTTTCAATAATGCTATTTTGATAAGTTCATCAAATAATTCGATAATTGCTTTGGAAACAAAAGTCATTATTAAGTAATAAATTAGTTGAATACAAACGAAATACTGTCTTACAAGAAAGATTATTGTAAAAACTCCGATGATGATCATAGAGAATCGAAACGCGTCTGTGCGTGCGACTAGCGGTAGTTTTTCTATTTTATTTGACGTCCGGTTAAATACAATTGGATTGGTGTTTATTTGAAGCTCGCAAATTTGATTTAAAAAATTGTTATCACGACCCGCATAATCATTGATTGTTTAACTATTTTACTTATTTGTATTTCTGACAAAAGCTGCAAGAGCTTCATGTTTCTAACTGAATAGAAATTTTGCAACCGATATTTCCAGTGAAGTACAATGCACACGAGACTAGTAGAGGTGAGAGCTGCATATTCAAGTTTGCTTTTCATACAAATGTACTGCAGTTTGATCCTTGCCAGTCAGTTTGCCGTCGAACTCTGAAGATGATCAAGGAAGGTAAAAATGCGTCAATACCTATGACTGACGGTAGTTTTGCTATGTTGTTCGACGACTATTTAAATACAATGGGATTGGTGTTTACTTCAAGCTCGCAAACTTGATTTAAAGAATTGTTGCCACCACGCGCACAATCAATGATAATTTAATTAAACGACTGTTTGTTGCGCGGGCGGTAATAATTATCTAAATCAAGGTTGTGATTTTGATGTAAACAAAAGTCCAATTTAAACACATTTTCAGTATAAACTAGGGATTACATAATGTATAATAGGCAATTCATCCAGTAAACTAGTTTCGTCTTTATCGGGAATTTTGTTCGCGGCAAATTCTGTACAGTACATGAAGAGTTCCGAATAAGTACGAAACCATTCTACTGAATGAATGCTTAGTTTATACTGACATGTGTATGTATATTATAGCTCTGGTGTTAAAATCACGTTCGCAACTTTGATTTAAATAAAGTTGTTTTTTGGCCGGCTATTTTAAAACAAAACAAACAAAAAATATTAAAGAACGTAGAAAAAGGGTTAAAGCCGATAGATTTATGTGAAATGATCCTGAGTAATATTGATTAAATTGTGCATGATTTGTCACAAATTAAATAAGTCAATCAAATTGTAATTGAAGCACTGTCGATATTCATCAAATAAGGATTGCTTTGCTTGGTAAAACTCAAGATTGATATCTTAGCAATATCTCACATTTTTGCGAACAAGCATTCCATTTCAAACTAGGAAGCTTGAAGTATAAAAACTAATTCAATACAAATTTGATTGATTAGGCCTCATTTGAAATTCTTTAAATACGCAAATAGGCAGGCAGTGATAAAACGGCTTATAAATGCGCCTAATGAAACAAAAGGGTAAGCAGACATCATCATATTACGCTCTTATAAGTGCAAACGTTTTGCAATAATGGATTCATTAAGCTATGTGTAATACATAGCACCCTTTCCATATGCAAAAGAAAAAGAAATTTTACGAGATATCAGTAACGTTTCTTTCTTAAATTCTTCTTAGGTATTTAAAAATTAAAATCTCTTTATATATATATATATATATATATATATATATATATATATATATTGTAAGGCAAAAGAAAATATAAAATGTAAATGTGGAAAGAGTGTGAAGCAAGGGAACAACCAAACATTTGCGTGCATCACTTCCAGTTCAAGCTCAATGCCCGAACATGCTATTTGTGCTCGCGTAAATCACGTTGCAGTTGGTTGATCGACAAAGCTTCATACATGACTAACTCAATTCTGTTATTGCACTTAGTTATTATCCTGTGTTACGTCTGGAGAACATACGTGCGAGGTTTCAGCGGTGTGTTGCGCAATTGCAGATGTGTATTCACAATTTGATTTAAAACAGGCGTTTAAATTGCAACTTTTTTTTCATTAGAGTAATTAATTGTCCGGTCGATCGGCCTACGTAAGTTGATCAAAAGTTTGCGCATGTCTAGTTGTAAATAATGTTTTAGGTAGAAATAAAACGACTATCAGTAATTGATTAAGAAAATTTCGAATGATAAAACAAATTTTGTATGTCCGGAAGCTACATCATATAGAAGATATAAAGCTCAGTTGAAAATAAAGAAAATAAAGAAAAATTTAAATTCATGCCAGATTAATTGATGATTTCATTGCACAGTATCTCAACTAATTGGACGATGTACGCCGACAATTTACCGATTATACGTGCATTAGCTGCGTGGGCGGTGATAGCAATTACTTTAATCAAGGTTGCGTTCCTGATTTAGACACCTGACTCACTATGTACATACATTTTTCAGTGTAAACTAAAAATTGTATAATGTTGAAAAGGCAATTCATCCTGAGGACCAGTTTCGTCCTTAATGGCAAATCATCACATACTGTCCACGGCCTATCCGCGGCTAATTCTGGACCGTATGTGAGGAGTTCCCATCCTGGAAGAAACTGGTTCAACACTATGCAATGCTTAGTTTATACTGACATATTCATTTACATAAAAGGTCAGGTGTTTATGTCAAGATCGAAATCTTGATTAAAGTAAATGTTTGGGTTAACTAAAACACCGAAAAATAATTTATTATATAAACAATATCTTCAACGATTAATACTTCGCTTCATGCATGGGCTTACATGAATTGATGTGTAATGCGAAATCATTAATTAGCTGATTCATTTTAGTTTTTAAACAAAACTCATGTTAAAACTGTTAAACAATATGGTAAGGTATTTCTGTATGTGACATCTTAGTTTAACGATGTCCAATTGAGTGACCAACTGATACTATAATTCAGGTAGTTGATCGCTACCTATTAACAGTTCAAAATTAAAGCGACCTTATTTAGTCATTCCGTTTTAATTTTCAGTGTAAGCGTCCATAAACAAGGAGATGGTGTAATAATTTTATAATCCATATCTTCAGTTATTTCCCAAGTCATCTTCAGAATACGTCATGAAAAAAGACGGCAAGTTTTACCAATATATACGCGATATTGAAAATCTCATTTTTCGTAAGAACAAGGCGTAATTATGAACAATGATTTCAAAAAATGTGGTACAAAAGACAAATTCTACCATTTTTGCATGCGTTGATTAAACAATATGTTTTATGCATGTTAAAAGTATAATATTCCGCAAAAAAAGTCTGAAAAGTATTTATATTATAGCAGGTTTGTGCTGTTTGCCGAACTGGTCATTCAAGATTTGGATGACTAAAATAATAATTGGAAAACTGATTAAGTGTCAAAAGGCTTTCTCGAGCATTTGTGTCAGTCAATTGTTAAAAGGTGTTTGAAAAACTAGTTGCGTGTAGAAAGAGAAAGGAAGACAAACTACACGAACATGTTATTTAAATATGACTCAATTTGTCGCATGCCAAATACGATTGTAGAAGTGGCTTCAACACGCACATCTAATGCAGCTAAATTGTGTACGATGTTTCAAATAGCGCATTTGCCTTTCCAATATTGATACATAAGTTGCTGATTACTTAACATACGCCTATCTACGAGACGGTTCACGACAAAGGTGAAAAAACTTTTTAATTAAAATACTAGTGTAAATATCTGTAATCACGTAACGCATTGTTAAAACTTCGCATGATGTTCTTCAGCTAACGATTTTAAAGAGCTTACTAAATGCATTAATGCATATAAGCTACCTATGTACGAAGCGCTGCAGATTAAAAAATTACAGTCCAATTTAGGCAAGCAGAGCGTTGATTTTTATTTTGATTTGATGCATTTAAACAATTGGACATTTCCCTATCTCACACATTATCCTTGTTACAATCTTCTGTTTATTTTGCACTTTAAAAAATAAATATTTTTATGCAAAGATCATTTTAGAGAAAATATAAATAAATATGTTTTCTACCTTATAGACTTTATTTTTACACTTGTATATTGTAACGGCACGATTAAATAAACCATTTCTTGCATATGATTCTAAAATTGAACAAACATTGAGTCTATAAAACGTCAAACAATTATGCCAAGAAATATTTTTATAAATAATATATATTATACAGAAGCGCTTTTGCTCTCTCTATTTAATTGACTTACTGGTAAAATAGAACACGGGAAGAAATTCTGTTCAAATAGACAAATATGTTTTACTTAAATACAACTAATCAAAGTTGTATTTGTACAAAAAATTTAAATAAAAGAAGGGGCACGGAAAGCTCCATGATAATGCCATTACATAGACAAATTGTTTTTGTTTGCACAGCTCTGACAAAATCTATTTATTGCAATTGTCTCCAAATACGGAAGCATTCTCAATTATTTAAATCAAGGTTTCGATCTTGATATAAACACATTTTTCAGTATAAACTAAGCATCGTATAAAGTAGATAAAACAATTCGTCCTGTAGACCGATTTCGTTTTTATTGGCAACTCATCAAGTACTGTCCAGAAATTTTCGCGCACAACATTCTCAGCTACCTAATCTCGATTAAAATTGAAAGGAGGTTTGTTGGTATGTCGTACTTTTCATACAGAATGTGTTTAGATTTAGATGTAAGTGCACCACAATTCATTTTATGCACGCAATAAGTTAGGATATGCTCCGACACGCGTGAATTTAAACTTCAATCGCCTCCGCGTAAGTTTTATAGCCAACAGGTATAATTCCAATGTTAGGTGACATAAAATGCTGGTTCCAGCGTAATTTTGTCTTTCACACAAATTAAAGGAAGTTTGGTAGTGGACGTTATCTAAAATAAATTAATCGATTATGCAACTTATTGCCTAGCTAAAATAATTTTTAGGTCAACATACTTTGGTTTCTTATTAGCTGTACAGAAATTCACAACAGGTTTTATTCAATGAATAGATTAAAACATGCCAATCAAATGTGATAGGTATCCATTAATGATAATAATATTACGATCAAAATCCACCTCGGTCTGCAAACAGTCACATGGACAAGTACGCGATGCCCTATTACAAACTTTATTAATTAAGCTTTCTTTTAATTTCCATGGGCATTAACTGTTAGAATGTAAATATTCGCTGTCCATATTTTCTTCTGAAAGACCGATCTCTACAGTGTAACACGCGTTCTGTGTTTAAGCATCTTATCAAAAAAGGCCAGAGTATCTTCCTCTTCGTTTTCAATTTTGAATCATGTCTTCTGATGCTATTTATAGGATTTATTAAGCAGCTATTTAGCATCTACACGATAATGAAAGAACAAAAGGAAATCATGAAAATAACGATTATCCGACTGCACGTACTTTAGTTTAGAGTTTAAAAATATTTCCCGAGCATAGTGGCAAACAAACTCAACAGTTTCGCTTAATGAAACATTAGTAAATAGTGACCTAGTAGAGAAATGCACAACTTCAATGATTTTGAACGTTAACTTTGTCTGGGCTAGGTATGGGAGAATGCTTCTTCAATGGAAGAGTACTGCAATTAATAGACATTGACCAGAAATGTGTAACGAAGCACATTTTTTCGTGCACTGACATTATCATAGAGCTTTTAAATCCCAATGCGAAACTGTGTTTAGTTATGTTTCTTTTTTCATCTTCAGCACAAATAAATATACTAAATTGAACCGTCGATTTCTGTTTACACAAAATTAATTCGTGTATACTATTTCTCTATTAAATCAGTTGGCAAGCCTGAGTAAAGGTGCTTCTAAAGAATATATAATGTACTTTTTAAAATTCATATATTAGAATATTTATTATACTTATTTTAAAAGTAAATTTCATAAAACATTAATTAAACAGTAAATTTTAAAGTATTCAATCATTTAACCTAAGGTAGGTAGTTGTGCTTGTCGCACCCAACCTATACCTAAGAACTGAATTGCTATTTGTACATTTACTTCTAATTTTGATAAATTATACTCTTTATATTCTGATAAGTTACACAATTTACAATCGGATGCAATTTATAGCTAAATTTAAAAGTCCAAAAAGGAATATTATTGCGTAAAAGTTGTCATTCAGAATTTAATGCGTGTTTATATAATAAGCCACAAATTCTTTTAATTCAGTACAACTTTAGGTTTATGAGTAAAATTGGGCATCATTCTTCATTTTGTGTTATTAAACATTAAACCACACCATGTGAACACTTTCTGAGCACAATTATATGCTGTTGGGATATATGCTTCTTTTTGCACTATCAAAAATAAAAGTAATTATTCTTCTTTAAAATCAAGTTTGTGAGCTTGAAGTAAATATCAAATTGTTGTATTTGCCTAGCCGTTTTGTCAACATAGTAACCTACGCCAGTCAAAATTTACCCGACCCTGCTTGAATCCTGATAATCATCAGGAGAGACAAATCCATCACAGGATCAAACTGTATTGTATATATGTGAAAGTAAATTAGATATGTAGGCTCTCACCTCTAGTAGTCTTGTATACATTGTACGTGACTGGCAATGTCGGCTGCACAATTTCTTCAAGTCAAAACTTGCAGAATCGGACTTAAAATACCCTCGAATAAATCTCATGATGAAATTTTGTTACAATTTAAACTTAACTTCGTCTCCCGTAACTCCTCTCGTAACAACGAAAGAATAAACTCTACAAAACACTTAAGCATCACACATTTCTAGGCACTTTATTGCTTACTACATATTAACTAAGTCATAGCAATAAATTTTAGGTTGTCCCGTCTCATTTTCTTCAAGAGAGAAAGCCCTATCCCGAGTCTTATCCCAATAAATATCACTTCTTGGTCTTTCCTACTTTATTTTGATACATTTCATTGTTCTCTCATTTGTTTCTTCTCTTATCCTAGAACAAATAGGATTTCGATTTCTGTAACGCGTCTCCATTTATGGTCATAATTCTCGCGAGCTCCTCTTCCTTTACGATTCAGGTGTGATAGACTAACTTCTTTATTCAGAATTTTTTAACTTGTCTTTTAGTATCATATTTTATTCACTCGTCACTGTAACGATACACGAAATAGCAAACTGTCAATTCAACCTTACTACACCCCGATATATCTTTAGAATGGTTACATAGTGTTTGTTGCAAAGAACTAATATATATGCAATTTTGTACTAAGTGTTGCGCACCTAGTAACAAATTAGTTCAAATAGAACCAGAAGGATAAGCCCAAGGCAGCATGAACGGAAAGTATAATCTCATGCACGTTCGTTTCGTGCTTACTGGCGACGCATCAGTAGGAGCCGGTATTACGCCCTATACCCACCATAGATTTGAGTGAGGATTGCGGGACTATTGAGTAGCACACTATGCTCTAAGAATTTGTATACCAGAAAAACTGGAGTAAACTACATATAAAGTCTTCGACTTTACGACTTCAAAGTCAACTCACTATATACAATATATGCCGAGCTTGTAAATGGTACCAACCCTATTACTGCTTAGTCGGTACATGGTAACAACACTATGGACTTCAAAATAGGTTAAATTTCATCCAAATTTAGAATTACAACCACTGCGGAACACCTATTACTCCAGCAAATCCATACAATCTGGCCTTGATCGATATTAGTTATCATATTTCGCTGCAATTTTTACAATATTAAATTAATTATATAGTAGATATATACTGTCAACAAGTATATATGCAATTGTGTGGAAAGTGTTGCGCACCTAGGAACGGTTTCTACTGATGAGCCACCTGTAAACACGAAATAAATTTGCGCATGAGACTATATTTTTAGAATATTGATCTATTCTCCAAGGCCACATGGGAAATCAAAACACCAATCCTGGATATAAAATCCCAAACCTACTTTGTGTTTAAGAAGTTAGTTCACCTGAACAATTTAATAGACATCTAAGAGTAGTTTGCACCTTTCGCACCCGTAATCCGCTCTTTTGCATACACGGTTATTTGTTCTTTATTCTTACTTGTATGACATGCTAGTGATTATTGACCAGCAAAATGGCTTTCTCACCGCCTTTTGCACACAATAGCCATAACGTTAGCCCCAACTCTCATACTGAGGTCTTTTTCTTCTGTTTTAGCTACTCCAGCGAAATTTATTTATAATGCAGGATCACAATAAATGATGTTCGCCGTTTTAATCATCGTGAGTAACATCTTCAACTTCTTTGTACTTTTTATTCAATAATGATTAACTCAATTCAAATATATATATATATATATATATATATATATATATATATATATATATATATATATATAATGGGATTGGTATTTACACGTTTTGCACACATGATTTAAATTATTGTTAATACCATCTGTTCAATTAGCAATGGTTAGTTTATCACATATTATATATATATATATATATATATATATAGAGAGAGAGAGAGAGCACAGTCCAAACAAGACTGGTTTCAGGATTTTTCAAAGCAAGAAGCGACAGACAGTTACACAAATCAGAAACTATTAGTTTCGAGATTCTTAATCCGCAGCTAACTAGTCTAAAGGAGTTTGCACATTAATTTAACATAAACCTGAAATTTATTTGTGTGTGCCTCAGCATATTCGTGTCCTACTTATTTTTTAATGCCGTATAATGTATGCTTTTAATCAAACTTCATGTCCGAAGTTTCTCAAAATTTTCAAAGTGAAGTAACGGCTATTGAAATTAAGTTGAGTTCTGACTGGATGATATCGTTTACAACTGTAAAATTTATACCGGATTTATTAAAAATTTACGATTAAATACACGATTTATTTATATATTCAAATTACAAAATAACTTTCCCGTGATTTGTGAAGTTATGTGCATTGATTTAATTATTATTTTGTAAACTATTCCCTACCGTGCCGATATATTACTTGATCGTACAAAAAGCACCAAATTTTTAAAGATTTTCGGATTTTTTTCAATGATTGTATATAAATGCTTCATCTCTAGTCGTTACTTGATGTGTAGTCTTTGATGTGTTAACTCTCTTTCTTTATATTTTTTGCTTTGTTTAAGTTTTGACTGAATAATTTACTATGACAATCATAAGCAGCTTATAAAGAGAAACGCGGATTCATTTACCACATTATTACATTCCTCTTCTTTTTGAACTCCCAGCATGTAGCCAACGTTCGTATGCTTCGATTTTCAAGACTGTCGTACGTATTCGTGCACGTTCTGAAACTGTCACATTTTTAAGTATTAACTATGTTAAATAGCTAGTCACTGTCACACACACCTGTAGGAATTGTTAAATACTCAGGTAAATTTTAATTTACTCGTAATTTGTAAATTGGAATTGTCGTTGTTTTTCTAAAAATTGTGCTGTGTGTAAAATACGTTATTCAAATTTTCTCGAAAATTTTTTGTTTAAAGTCATCTTAGCCATTTTCGTTTGACAGGGTTCTCGGGTTCCGTTTTTGTACTTTTATTCCAACGAACGGTGCTGTACTGGAGCGACGGTGGCTTCTGTTGTAACAGCTTTCTTCGTGTTTTGATTATCATAGATTGACAGAAAATATACTCTGTCTAATAGAATTTTGGTTTCCTCATTTACGTTGGAATCGTATCAGCCGAGACAATCAGGTACTTTTGACTGCGTTTTGTATAAAAGTTAAATTGCATTCTAGTTTCATTTCCGATTTGACACGATAAGCGCCTGTTGGTACACTAATAGTTGCTCCATCACCCTATAGTCGACACGCCCTCAATACCTGATTTCTATCCTGAAGATCCATTCCGTTCTACCATCGATGCAATAATTACCCCAGTTTACCTGATTTTCGGATTGCGTACCGAAATATTTGAATCCACTGTCATCATGATTTTTGCAGATATTTCGGGATCCAATTACGGAGCCCTTTTTTAATGCCAAACACATCACACACATAGTTGACAATCAATATGTCAAGTGGAAATATTAATTTAAACCGCCTCATTTATACTTGATTTTAGATCTCTTAAGCATAACGTTTTTTTTATCAAAATGTTAGGAAAGTGTATGTTAAATTGGTTTGTGTATGTGTCTACATGTATACACTCTTCGCAATGAGGTTAGAAGAGGGGAACATAAAACCGCATGCAAGTATGCCCATGTTAATAGATCAGATCTTGCACGACATACAGTAGAGACAGGACACACAATTAATTGGGATGGGTGCAGACGTATATCAATTTGTAGCCGTAGCAGATCGACTAGACTGATTAGAGAATCCATCGAAATTAAATCGAGAAATGACATAATGAATGAAACAGCCGTAGAAAAATCACTAGGTCCTATTTGGAATACAGCACTAAATAATGGTAGAAAACGAAGATTGCACGAATCAGAATCAGAATCAGAAACTCGCTCAAGTAAAAGAATAAGAACACTGGACTGATATTAACTTACAGAAGTGGAGATTGATTAATTCAATATCGCCTAATTTATTTTGATTATTTCATCCTTGATTACTTGTTGTTAGTGTAGCGCCTTTAACATACATTTATCTATACATGATGACAAGGTTTATTTTAATTTTATTTTCTTTGCACTATTACTAGTATCTTCTTTATCAGGCAATTTTTAATTTATTTTACGTACCGTTTAATTTAACTTTCTACCCTATTGAAACACTTTATCCGTTTCTAATTTAATTTTACTACCTATTAATTATTTACTCTATTAATAGTGTCATTCCCCCTCCTCACTGAAATGCCACTCGTAATTACTTCATTTAGAAAAGTAAGTGTAAAATAGGTCTGACGTGTGCAGCTAGGAAATGACAGTTATCATTTTAGTTTTACTTGTATGACCGTTACACGTGCCTGTAATTACATGTAACAGATTAGCTCTCAGTTTTAAGTAAACGCTCACGCGCATACACACAAACACGCTTATCCAGTGAATAGTCAGATGTTGCCAAATCGCTGTAATTTCACTGGGATGAGTGTACACTTGCATTAACTGATTACTCCTCAATTCAAAACAAACGAGAACACATACACACAGCATGACGTACGCTTATCTAGTGAGTTGTCATTAATTGTCATTATATCACTGTAATCTCATTGCGAAGAGTGTATACATGTAGACACATACACAAACCAATTTAACATACACTTTCCTAACATTTTTATAAAAAAACGTTATGCTTAAGAGATCTAAAATCAAGTATAAATGAGGCGGTTTAAATTAATATTTCCACTTGACATATTGATTGTCAACTAAGTGTGTGATGTGTTTGGCATTGAAAAAGGGTTCCGTAATTGGAACCCGAAATATCTGCAAAAATCATGATGACAGTGGATTCAAATATTTCGGTACGCAATCCGAAAATCAGGTAAATTGTTTGATTCCTGTCGCGCAACATGTTTCTTTTAAATTACCCCAGTTCCCACGAAGATGTCAAAACAAACTAGTATTGCCTTTCGAATAATTAAAAGAAAATTGGTTGCCCGGGTGGTTATAACAATTAATTTAATCAAGATCGCGATATTGATGTAAACAACAGTCCCATTATGTACACCTATTTGTCAGTATAAACTAATTATTTTAAAATGTATAAAATGGAATTTATCCAGTAGACTGGTTTCGTCCTTATTGGGAACTCTTTGCGTACTGTCCAATATTTTATGCGGACAGTACGTGATAAGTTTCCAACAAGGATGAAACTAGTCTACTAGAAGAATTTCGACATTGGACATTGCTTGGTTTATACTGACAAATGGATGTACATAATGTGTCAGGTAGTTATATCAAGATTGCAGCCTTGATTAAAGTAAGTATTGACTCTAATAATAGGATTTAGATATAAAAACTTACATAGCGCACTATATAATTAGTCACAAATTTATTCTAAACAACATTTTTTTCAAATAAAACCACACAACTATAATTTTGGCATGTCAGGCCAACGCTAGCTCATAAGAAGCATAGCAAATAAACTCTATGCCGTTCTGGCTTTATTCGTGACCTACTATAATCTGGGTATTAATTAACTAAAAGAACACCTAACATATAACTAAAAACAACCGTTAAAATGGAAAACCCAATTAAACTGTATATCAACTTATAACTCTATGTGGCCTAATGTAAAGTACATCAGATTATACATTAGATGAGTAGTTAGGGAAATATATGTTTAATTGGTTTTTGGACTATCCCAACCAAATAGCATATATAAAAATATACTTATTGTTCAAAGCTTAAACGACAAGCGTAATTACTTCGAGATCGGTCTAAAAATAAACTATTAATCGATTCTATTTTGATGATCCACTTGTCAGACATCTATACATATGAACTATTATACGATGACTTTAGTCAGGCAGTCAGCTCTGCAGGAGCAGCTAAAGATACCAGAGCATATTAAAGTGACTTTCCGAATTTATAAAGTATTTAATCTTGTAATAATATGGATGGTGGTCCAAAATGTGTAGAAATTGAAGTTGATTTAATGTATGAAATAAGATAGGTCTAGGGAATTCATCTGATGGGACTTGGATGTAAACCTCTATGGAACTTTCCAAATACACCAAACCTAGAGAGTATTCTTTTACTCAAATCAAAAATGACCCTGGTATTTGAAAGGCGTTCTTTTGATAATGAGAAAGGAGCATCCAGAAAAATTAGCAAACCAATTAATGACTCGTTTAAAGGTAGGTCAGCAAAATTTAACGACCTCGTCTGTCACATATCCAGTGGGTCATATGTCAGTCAGTAACACTATAAGCTAGAGAAATACAGGCAGTACAAAATTTCAAAAATTCTTCAAGCCATGCTATACGAGATTTTTGTTATCCTCAGCTCATAGATATGTTTCAAGCGAGGGATGGAAGGCTTAACATATTGCAGGTCGCGATCTTTGGTACAGAGAGATGGGCACTCCAGTGAGTAGACTATGTGAATATATGCTATTGCATAAATATATGAATAGCTTTGTACAAGCCAAGAGAAGGCTGCTTCTTCCCACGATTTGGAAGGCACAAGTGGACAGACAGAATAAGACTTATAGAAAGGAATAGCTTATCGTGGTAGCCAAAAACCGTCACTTGCAGGCGACGAAGCAATGGTAGGGTCACTAAGGTGCTAGAGTATGTTAAAGTATTTCCAATATACTGAATAATTTTCTTCTTGGATACCTGTGAATAAGATGGTAACCGCTAAGGTTATTAGATTTCACTTTAGTAGAAATCTTAAAGAAATTTCCGAGTTAAACATGCACCAATTCGTCATTTTGGACGAGTAAGGCGTGGTGATTTTTTAAATATTGACACACGCGCAAATGTGAGCATAGTGGAATCAGATATGGTGAAAAATAGATTATTATATAATTGAATATCAACTATAGGTCGCAAAGATAATTCCTAAAGGAGCCGAGGAAATTGAGAAGCTGTCAGTTCCGTAAAGGCATATGATCGCCTTCAAATTAAATCTTGCGTCGTTACTATAAAAGACGTCATAATCAAATGGCCTTTAGACTAGATCTAATGCAATAGACGTGGGGTTCTAGATCACATAGAGAGTGGTTTTAATATGCTGAAATCCATTTGATAACTATTTAACCCATAAAATCG
The DNA here is from genome assembly GCA_029291075.1 of Eudiplozoon nipponicum. NCBI lineage: Eukaryota > Metazoa > Platyhelminthes > Monogenea > Mazocraeidea > Diplozoidae > Eudiplozoon > Eudiplozoon nipponicum. The sequence goes on along the minus strand of JAQBSW010005411.1, from coordinate 12,777 downwards.
AGAAACATATCGAGTTGTTTCAACCCCATTCATTTTCCTTTTAGATCTTTAGATTTCGGGTGTGCACTTATAGTTTACTTCGTCTTTGCTCCAATTTATGAATTTAAATCATCCAGAATTTATATCGAGCACTATTAAATTTTCTTTGGATAAGTGGATTTATTTTACACCTGGATTTGTCTATATTTACTTTTCTTTATTACTTGCACTAACCTTCTATCCTTCAAATCTTTTAATGATATATTTCTGGGTTCAATTGCTATGAATTTGAGGCTGCAATCACCATTAGCTGCTAAAATCTTTACACAAAAGCTGGTAACTCTCTCAACCAACCAAGCAGAACTCAAACAGCAGTTATATGAAATCTAGTATTTTCTAGTGGCTTTGTCTGCAGACCTTTCTATGTCCATTTTGCAGTCAAACAAGCTGCACTAAGCCGACAAATTTCTTAATAGATTTGCAAGCTATGCGCAACCACAACAAACGCAACCTATATATCTGATACTCCTCTCCCGGTTTGCAATGACTGAGCTAGTCTCCAATATAATTAAGAGGTTCGGTGAAAACTCTCAAAAGCTAAAAGTTTTTGTTGGCATGTGTCGTGCGCTCGTTTTAACAGCTCACCAAAACTAAGCAACGACAGGCTCGAAGCATTCAATTCTTGATCACCATTGGTTTCTTCTCTAGATCCTAAACAAGTCACGTCGAAACTCTTCAAATGAGTGTTTAATTAATTTAAAGTCATAAAATTCTCCCTGAGACTAGTTTTATTAAAAGTTTGCGTCCTGCTCCTCATATTCTATGCTAGTGAACTTTATTGTCACCTCACTTCGCCTTCCTCGTTTGTACTAATGCCGCTCGCTTCTCGATTTCTTTAGCATGTTTACCCTGATAAACTAAACTACCGAGAGCACTCCCTCCTTGCAAATATTATACAATTAAGTTTCAGTCGTCACAAAAAGGTTATCCCCTTTATTTCGTAAAGTCTCAATTTGTCATTCGTTGTCGATTTTTCTTAATCTCGTCACTCATACGTCACAGGCAATTTTAATTTTTCAGTTCAACCAAACCATACTTCTAACATCTTTACTAACGTCTACCATTTTTCAAAAGCAACATATATTCTAAATACAATACCTTCTGAGATAAAACACTTATCTCACTATGAGATCAAGATAGTACTTCACCTGTGCATTTTCGATACATTCCTAGGAGACAGCACCAAATGCTTATTCCTTTAGCATATAAAATAAATTTTGTTAATAATATGAATATGCCTGACCACTGCATAGGTTTTCAAGTATTTAAGCATCATTTCATTTGGACATTAGCCTGGGAGCCACGCTAACGACTGTTGAACATCCTCACTGGTTATTATTGCGACTTTTGCACACAACTGTCTGAATGCCAGCCTTGATTTTCATTATAACATTTTTTAACTTTTATTTCAGCTTCTCCAGCATATCCTCATCAGAATGTGATGACAAGATTTTTCTGTACTTTGTCTCTGAATTCGTCATACACCTGATTCTCGCAACTGTGGTCGCTAAATACTACAGAGTAGATTATTATCCAGACTCTTTTCAAGATTTAAATCTAGTCAATTTTATTCTTATCTATACAAACTGTATTTATCTACACAGGGCACATAAATAAATCGACTTTTGGTTTGTATACTGATCGATTAAACTGTCGGATTAGATGATCTTACTTGCCAAATAATAATTCATCATTATTGAAAACTGTTATTATTCATATGATTGCACAAGTTTAACTAACTTACTTCAGGTTTAGATCGCGGACCAGTTAGCAAATCATAAGGACCTCTTTTACTAACAGTTCTTTCGTTTAATTCTTGAACAAAATCTTTTGCTTCATATGTTCCTGGAGCTAAACCAGAGCCCTTATATTGTTAAATATTCGAAATATTACCTGTTGTGGCATGATACGTTTAGCTTCCGAAAAGCTATCCATGATACCATAAATAGAAGCACATTTAAGTTTTTCTTCAAATATTTCTTTGCGAAGGTTTGGAACGCCATTTAAGCCATATAATCCAACCGGTGGCACTGTATTCTATTCATAAAATTGCATGAATATCAGAGAAATGTACCTCTCTTTTAATTGTAAAACGTGGCTCAGAAAGCGACATATCAAACGAATAGCATCGGTGTCTTAATAATGGAACTTCTTTTATGTGGTAATGACCTGGACCAAGTATTCGTTTCTTGAAAATGCAAAAAGGCAAATTACTCGCTCTTGATTAGATTTCCATTCTTTTCTATATAACAGACACGGAATAGTTGCAGCCCTCTCAATATCATATTTACGTTTCCAATTTATTGTTCCTTTAACTGTTTTACGATTTTTATCACTGAAAAAACTGGTAATTTCTTCTGTACTGTACGAACCTGGTCCGATCTAGAAATCTAAATTATATAAATGCCTGCACATTATGCGGTTGATAATAAGGCCCAGCCTCTCTCCATCTAGGGTGTATACTATTTTTTGTAAACCTTGAATAATAAATTATATTTATTTCTACCTATCAGATGATGTTCCAAAAGCTACCCTTTGCTTTTCAACCATTTCGAATTAACACGCTCGTCTCCCCTGAGATACAAGCTCGTTAAAACTAACTAGTCGTCGACAAGTGCCAGTATTGTGAAAACCGCCTGGCTTCAAGTTAATGCCGTACGACTTCACAAAGTCAGTTAGGTGCCACGATGGCTCAGATTAGTACTGTTGTGGGGCCCTTATTAGGGCCGGTAATGTGTTTGTAGAATAATAGAATAGAATAGAATATCTTTATTTGGATTCAAACCACACATATTCCATCAAATAATAAAATTGGAAATTGTACAATATATAAAAAAGAAATCATCACATCACAATAAATGTGCAATTAATATCATATAGATAGGTATATCTCGCTAGTTGTACAATACGATATATCAATATCAGAAAGTTCGACTGAAAAGAATAATATATACATTATCAAATTAGGAAAAATTAATGTATAATTCGAGTGTAACATTATGCAAAAATTGAGAACCATGACTAGTAATTGATTTTATGTAATGTTAACTAATTAGAAGAAATAGTGCATAATATTTCAATTATAACAATATAAAACTTGGAAATAAAAATCTCTAGAAAATCTGTTTTCGATAACAGTTATCCTTGTCTTTTATTCAACCATGAGAAAGTATTATCATAATCAAAAGAATAACAAATATCAGCAGAATTGCAGACTTTTTCAAGTTCAGTAGATAAAGATTTAAAAGACATCTTAGATGGAGGCATTTCTCTAAGCCCCTTCGGCAATTGGTTGTAAATTTTGTAGATTTTCGAGAAAGAGAATAACTTGCTCGCTACATTCCCCACCAAAGGAGGAGATATTGCCAAATGTCCAGATCTAGTTCCAACTTCATGACTCTTTCTTATCGGAGTCATATAGGCACCAGTCCACTGGTTCAAATGGAAAACTTTTATACAATAACACATCCTCCGAAACCACAGTGATTGCAATGACACAAACTGTAATCTAGAGGCGTATATAGTGCAAGAAATAGGACTAATATGTTTCACAACCTTTCTTTGTACAGCTTCTATATTATTAGACAAACCCTTTTTTAATGGATTCCAAGTAGCGACAGCATATTCTAGTACCGGTCTAATCCATATTATATACATTTGAAGTTTTATATCATTTGATAAGATATTTCGATTTATTAGTGCCCATCTTTTCTTGGCACTGCCTACTATACTTTCAATATGTCTCTCAGCAGAAGCTGTACATTGAATAGTTATGCCTAAATCCTTAATTTCTTGCATAAGTTTAATCTCAAACACATCATTAATAACAGCATCATGAAAATAAACATAATTAAAGTTTGTTCTGTTCCCTATTTTTAAAGCTTTCGTCTTTTTATTGTTTATTCTCAGCCCTAGTGTGATCAAATATTTACTCAAATCATACAAATCTAATGTCACATTGTTTTTGGAGAATTCGACATTCTTCGGATCAATTGGGAAGATTATTTTTAAATCATCAGCGAATTTGCAAACTCGACCGTTAAGGATCTTAGTTTCCAAATTTGCAAATACAATTTTAAATAAAATTGGCCCCAAGCTTGATCCCTGTGGAACTCCACTCGTTACTCGTTTCGATTTTGATATCAAATCGTTTACTTGAATACTCATTCGTCGATTATATAGATAGTATTTAAGTAATCTAGAAATATTCGGATCAATATTCAACAAACTAATCGCATTCAAAATAGCATCAAAAGATATAGAGTCAAAAGCTTTTGAGATATCTATAAATACAATTAATGCATCTAACTTATTCTCGTCTAATGTGATTACATGTTTCCACATGGAAAGCATATTGGTAGTTGTCGATCTACCTTTCGTAAAGCCATGTTGACATAGGTCAAAATCAGCCGGTAACATACGTTCTAAATGATCTAGTATCAATCGTTCTATTATCTTCAAAAACGAAGGGATAATAGAGATTAATCTATAATCACTAGCACACGTTGGCTTACTTACTTTTGGCAACGGCTTAGCCACTATCGTTAGTATATCGATTGGTAATTTCCCATTCTTTAAAATTATATTTATAAAGTTGCAGAGTACATTCATAAATTTTAAAGGTAATTGAAGCAAATTATCAATCGAAATACCAAGGTGATCTTTTTGTTTTTTTGATTTGATTTTTAACATCAATTTTATCAATTCATCACTGTCAATAACAAGTCCTGGTTCCTGGTCTCCCAAAGAATCAGATGGTTCTATAAAATCTCTCCCATTCTGTGGATTGCATATCAAATTGCCAAATACTTCCTCCAATTCACAGAGAAATCCATACTCAGTTTTATCCACAGGTAGAATAAGCTTTAACTTTTCCTTGTATTTACTGTAATCTGTGAGGAGTTTGAATCCTAATCTAGGATTACTCTTCATTTTGGCCAAAATAATTCGTTCTGATCTTTGACGGATTATTAGCAGTGATGAATTAATTTCCTTATCAATGGAATCTAACCTCATTTGTTTAATTCTATTAATAAGACTACACTTTATTATATTATCTCGTTTAATTCTTAGTTTACACAGTTTCCTATTAATTCGTTTCGGTATAATGTCCGTAAACGTAGCTGCCTGAAATAAAATAGATAATAACGATGAAACAGAAGAAACAAATTCATCAGTATTCAAGAAATAAAAACTCTCATAATCAATCTGTATACTTAATTCTCTAAAAAAATTCCAGTTGATTCTGGAACAGTGCACGTGTGCATTTTCAAAACTTAGTTTCTGTGTTATGCCACTCAAGATGTTCCATTGTAAAATAATTTGTTTGTGATCCAATTCTTTGAAATAATTGACAACATCATAACTGTGCGATTTTACCATTTCAATTTCTAAGTATACATGATCTAAGCATTGCGAACCTCTAGTTGATTCCTTTATAATCTGCTTGAGATCATGGTTAGAAAAAGAATTGGTTATTTCACAGTCCTGTAACTTATTAAAGTCACCTACCACTACATTGTAGCCATGGCAGTCAAAGATAGATTGAAGAGAATTGGTAAATGTTTGATCATCAAATAAAGTAGCATACGGCGGTCTGTAAACCGCTGTTAAGATCAGATTATCAAATTGTATAGATAGGAAATCAATGATAGCATTATCATCACTAATATGTAAAATTTTCGCCTTAAATACCGATTTACAATAAATGAGTACTCCTCCACCTCTTTTATCCAGCGATCTGTCCTTTCTGAATAAAGAATATTGAGGAATATCAAATTCATGACTTTTAATATCCTTATTAAGCCAAGTTTCAGATAATATTATAAAATCAAAGTCGTTACTTAATATAAAATTAGACAGCAAAAAGTTCTTATTCTTAACACTGCGAAAGTTAGCATAAAATAAATTAAATGTAGAAATCGACTTATCTAAACAAGTGTCGACTATTACTGATTCAACCTTATTGGCTTCTTTACTATTCGTTTTCCGGGCCTCGAAGCCATACTTCCTCTCCCCCCGCTGTCCACGACATTTACTAACGATACTTCGTTTTTTGATTTCGTATCTTCTCTTGTTAAATTTCTTATAATGTCGTAGTCAGAAGTAGGTGGACTCCGCTCCTGGTTGTTCTTTAGCTTTTTTGCTTTTGCCAACTTTCGTTGGAGAAATGTTTTATCACGACCAATATGTATGCTATTAAAACTCGGACTCTCACCTTTCCTTTTATTGATGGCCTCAATCTGTATATTTGTTGGCCTCTTTGTTAACTTTATTACCACCGGTCTAGGACGATTGGATCTTTTTCCAACTCTAAAACATTTAGCAATGTCAGCATGCGTCTCATCCTTTATGAGGATATTTAATTTCTCGACATCATTCACATCAGCATTCTCATCAAGATTAAATAAAATTAGCTGTTCTTGTTTACTAATCCGCGCTGATACTTCATTCGCTAATATGTTTATTATCTCTTCGCCTGTTATTTTATTCTTGATTGATGAGTCATTTTCCACTGTTATTTCAGCCAACTCAACCCATGGCTGAACATCAGTCTTTAAATTATCTAATTTCGTATTTAATTTTAAATGCAAATGATAACACAAATGAGACCGCATGATGTGGCACGTTTTAAAAGTTTGAACAAAAGCGAGTGTTTGACCCATTTATTCATTTGTAACGACACAAATCAATCGGTGACATATTGCGTAAATAAAATTCAAATCTATTTACGCTGCACCAATGAGAAAAAAGCAAATTGCCGTTTAACCACGTTAAACGACGTTTAACCAATAGTATGCAAGCACACATTGCATGCTATTTAAGCACGGTAATTTACCATGCAAGTCAGTTGTGACATTTGCATTCTACCTGCTTCGCGTATTTGCTCGATCGGCTGTCAGCGCATATTGCACTTTACCGGTTGTCAATCCCTACTCGTCTTGATGCGAGATACCAGAGAGACGAGCCAATTGAGTGCAGGACCTGCATGACACCATACACAACGCGATCACAGCTCAACCACGGGAGTCAACATTCAACCAGAGTCCACCCAAGGCTCTAGGACATCTTCACTTCGGAAGACTTCAAGCGAACGTATTACCTGGCCCTCTTAAGGGCCCCCATATCAGCAACTAATCTCTATTCAGAGCACCTTAACCGAGTTTGTAACGTCGTACGGCATTTACTTGAAGCCGGGGCGTTTACAAAATTGGCGACCGCGCCAGGATAGTGATTATTGTTCTGATTTTTTTGGTATAAATAAAATTGACTTCCTTTTTCATTTATTTGGGATAAATCGTGGTCATCTGTTGAATTTTTTGGGTATATATATATATATATATCGTGGTGTGTATTGGAGGATATAATAATAGATTGACATTTGTGTTTTCTTTACCGTGATTGTGCAAATCTATTTGGGATAAATCGACTAACATTCGCGTTTTCTTTACACCCTGATCCTGGCTTTTCTAAAATTTTGTTGGGTATATATTCGTGAATTTGTGGTGTGAGCATTCAAAGGCTAACGAGGCCTCTGTTCGTCTTCCCTAAAGGAAAATTTCAAATTTTGGAAGCAGTGTGTTATTCTTGCTGTTGAAAATAATAATTCATTGGCACTAAAGGCCAACGGGGCCTCTGTTCGTCTTCCCTACAGGACAATTTCAATTTTTGGAAGGAGTGACGCTGTTCTGTGTTGAAATAATAATACATTGTCATCAAAGGCCATCGGGGCCTCTGTTCGTTTTTTCCTTTTGTACTGGACAATATCAAGCAACCGTGGAAGCTGTTTGTGGGTAAGCGTTTCGTTATATATTTATACATTTATATATACATTTTCATATTGCTTATAAATTTATGCTTTTAAGATCCCGTAAGATTGTTAAAATGTCAGGTCCAATTTTAGATATTGATGTTCCTGTTTGGGATGGAGATAGTGAGCTATTCTTTATGCGCGTAGACTCCGCTTTCTCCCCGTTTCCTGATTATGACAGTCATCAAAAACTGTCAAAGGTTTTTGCTAAACTACCTTCTGAATTGCAGCGACGGATTTATCCTAAGCTTGAGGCCATTAGGAAGCTACCTAATCCCATTTTGGCCTACAAAACGAGGTAGAATCCTTGCTTGGACCCACTGAAACTGAGCAGATAATAAACAAATATGCGCAGTTAGATATGCCAAATCTTGGCCCCATAGAAATACTGAGGGAATTACGGAAACGTTGGTATAAAACCAACATTTCTGACCATGAGGCTAAGGTTGTTTTTATTAACAATCTTCCCCAAACATTAAAACTCTTTGCCAGACAGCTCCCCAACACTCTCTCTATAGATGACTTATCTGAGAGATGTGAGTTAGAATATAGGGTTTTGGAACCCAAAGTGAATCCATCATCCTTTTCTTCACCTCCGCAAGATGATAGAATCTCCTCCTTAGAGAGAACAGTGGCGAACATGGCCAAACTTCTAGAAGGACTGGCCATTACCAAATCGGAGATAAATCATGTGAATGCTCGACCAAAATTCGTTTCCAAGTCAAATTATAATGGTAGGCGGCGATCGAGATCTCCGCAATCATTTAATAAATATGCTCCAAAGAACTGGTGTTATAACCACCAGAAGTTTTTTTATGCTTGCCAAGTTTGTCTTTGTCGTTCCGAAGAATTTCCGAATGAGTGCCAATTTCCACAGCTGACGGAAAGGACAACAGACCGCAGGTACAAGGGTGCATCAGCATCGGGAAACGTCTGGCGCAGGAAGTAGAAGACCGTACTTTCTGCACATCAACAGCATCAACGGCGCGACAGGGAAGAAGCCAACTACAATCCGACATCCCTGTCGACTCTTTTCGTCCACGACGAATTTTTCACATAGAGAACCGAACAGACAATGCCGGTTGCAATCACCAGCCTACTTGTTTGCATGACCCGGCCAAACAGCCAAACGAACTTCTGCACCTTCTTGATTTCAAAACTGGCGAAGAGTACATCGTAGACACAGGTGCGGCAGTCTCAGTTCTCAAAGGTGATTCAATGGCCGAGATGTCGCTAGGCGTTCTTCTCGCAACAGCTACAGGCGAGCCCATACCAACTTATGGCTGCCAATACCGCACACTCAACATAGGTCTACGACGTGAATTTTCCCACAACTTCATCATTGCCAAGGTCTCACATAATATAATAGGCCTTGATTTCCTTCTAAAATTTCGGCTCATTGTTGATCTTGCCAATCAAAAGATCATCGACCCCTCCACCGGACTTGAACAAAGCTTTTGGACACTTGCCTCCGAGCGTTTGGAGTTACAGGTCATTCAGCCAACCCCAGTGCATCATTCAGCAGAGATATCAGCAGCTCTTCGAAAATACAAATCGCTTTTCGATCTTAACAAATCCGATCTGCGAGTCTCCAACACGATGCATCATATCGTCACAGAAGGACAACCTATTGCACTCAAGAAGCGACCACTGGCTCCTGCTAAGCTGAAAGCTGCCCAAGAAGAATTCTCAAGGCTTTTGGAAGAGGGAATCATCAGACCATCGAAAAGTTCATGGGCGTCACCACTGCACTTAGTCTCAAAATCAAACGGATCGTACAGAGCCTGTGGAGACTACCGTAAGCTAAATTCAGTGACAAAATCTGATGCATATCCTATTCCAAATATCAACACGTTACTTGAAAAACTCAACGGCAGCAATTTCTTCTCAGTGATTGACCTCAGACAAGCGTACCATCACATACCGGTAGCACCAGAGGATATCGAGAAAACTGCAGTCATCACTCCATTTGGCCTTTTTGAATATCTTTACATGCCTTTTGGACTTAAGTGTGCTACTCAGACATTTCAAAGATTCATAGACAACATACTTCGCGACGACTCTGCTTATTGTATGTCATATCTAGATGACATTATGGTATTCAGTCCAGATCTAGAATCTCATGCGAAACATCTACGAAATGTCCTCTCACGCTTATCCAACCACGGACTCAAGATCAACTGTGACAAGACGCAGATTGCAACTTCATCCGTCGACTTCTTAGGGCATCGTATCACGGCCCAAGGTATTCAACCGTTGCCGTCAAAGACGAATTCAATCAAGAATATCAAGTCACCAAAGACTTTGAGCGATTTGCAGAAAATCCTGGGAGTACTAAACTATTATCGCAAGTTTCTTCCAGGCCTTTCAAAACAACTTTATCCTTTGTGCAGGCACCTGCGGAACCGAAAAGGACTTAGCAAGAATTCCATCATTGCTTGGTCATCCGAAGACGAGGAATTACTTCGACTTGCCATCAACTCGTTAGCAAATGCCACAATGCTAACGCATCCAGATTTCGAAAAGCCATTTCTACTCACGACAGATGCTTCTGAATTCGCTATTGGAGCCACTTTGGAACAAGAGATCGACGGAGTTCGGAAGCCTATCAGTTTCTACTCGCGTACTCTCCAACCAGTAGAAACGAGGTACGACACTTTCGGCCGAGAACTTCTCGCCATCCACGACGCAGTGCGCCATTTTATCAGCATCATTGGCAGTAGCAGATTTGTTGTTTTCACAGATCACGCACCACTAGTTAGCGCACTTCGAAACGCAACTTCATCTATCGCCAAGTACCCTGCCAGAGTGGAAAGACAGCTTTCTCGTCTAAGCGAATGGCAATTTGACGTCTTTCACGTGAAGGGCAAACAGAACTTCATTGCAGATGCCCTGTCTAGGCCAGACGTCTCTCTACAACCACCTTCGCCGTCACCATTCACTGTCAACTCCGTGGCACTCAGTGAACCTGCACTAACGCCAACTCTCCTGCGAACTGAACAACGCGGTGACATTCACATTCAAAGATCAATAGCCCGTCACCCAACCAAGTTCATATGCCGTCTGTGGGAAGGCTTACCAATTGTTTACTTCACGGGTACGCAGCCCAACAAGCCAGTTCTGCCGACCAGCCTTCAGAGAAAAGGTTTTCGATTCAATTCACTCAATTTCTCACCCAGGAAGCCAAGCGACTGTCCGACTTCTTACAGATCGTTTCTGGGGTCATAGACTTAGGCAGAATGTTAAACGATGGGTCTCAGAGTGTGCAATTTGTCAGAAAAACAAGATCACACGACACACTCGTTCTAGGTTGCAACATTTTCGGTCTACTTCTCGCCTAGCCATCGTCCACATCGACATAGTTCATCTGACAAAGGTTCAAGGTTTCAGCTACCTTCTAACTATGATCGATAGATTTACACGGTGGCCTGCGGCATTACCTCTTGGCACCATTTCTGCAGACGAAGTAACTAACGGTTTTATCTCTGCATGGATATCCAATTACGGTGTTCCCAATGAGGTCATCACGGACAGAGGCACTTGTTTCTCATCTGATCGTTTCAAAACCACCTTGCGGTACATGGGATGCATCTTACGCCAGACGACTGCCTACCATCCCCAAGCTAATGGCATGGTAGAGAGAATGCATAGGGAACTCAAAGCAGCTTTAGCATCCTCGTCCATTAATGGCAACTGGGTCGATGCACTACCTTTAGTTCTGCTGGCCATGCGTTCTCGTACTCGAGAATCCATTAAAACGTCTGCGTCACAACTCTTGTATGGCATGGATCTACGCCTGCCTAGTCAGCTCCCACGTCTACTACCGGCACAAGATGACCCACAAAACGAAGCTACCCGCCTTCGACTTCATTTCGGTAACATGTCCGAACAGCAGCCGAGACACACGCCTCGTCCAGTCTTCGTTCACCCACAGCTCCACAGCTGCAAGAGAGTACTCGTTCGCAACAATACTGCTGTTGCACCACTACAACCCAAGTATCGCGGTCCTTACCCGATTTTACTAAAACAGCCAAAATACTTCATCATTATGCAAGGCGCTACACCGACATCAGTAAGCATAGACAGGTTAAAACCGTTTATCGAACCACCTGATCCTGAGAGCGTTCAACCTTCTACACACGTCTCAGGCTCCGTCTGCCCACAATCTCAACCTGCTTTGTATAACGCGTAATTAATTTTTTTTAAACATTAACATTTAACTATAAAATTTTTTTTTAAACTTTACGTTAATTTTTAGTATTTGTCTCACGTGGCATAACCACCTGTTCTTAGCTAACAATTGTGTAGCATTTTTGAACAGTTCTTTGGTATTATGCCACCTCTGAGGCAATGTTCGTATACATTTTTTTATGCAATTACCTTTGATTTTAATGTATATATATTTCACATTATAATGTACTTCTCACACATGACATTACACTGCCCATTTTGGTATGACCAGCTACTTAGTTGCTAACGTTTTCGTGTAGCAACACTAAGTAGTGATCAGCTTCATATCATGGTACAGGCCACTTTCAATGCATATCTCAACTTTATCCATTTCACAAAGACCACTACAAATGCCATGACCACAACGTCGAGCACTTTAGCTCCTTTGGTCGTATACAAACACATTGACAACGATCCAACCTGCTTAGGTTTTTATCTTAAACCTGGCAAATTCAGAGGCGATTTACCTCGAAATCTTCACGCTGCGGCTCCAAAAACTTACACTGCTCTATTTTGCCTCACGTGCTATGACCGTCCACTAGAGCTAACAATTTGTGTAGCAATTCCTAGTGGTTACCTGGCATCATATCATTGTTGAAGCAACCAACAAGCATATTTAAGCCCAGCACTTATGGTTCATCATATTTTTGCTTAACTTGGTTCGAACTCTGTCATGCATTTCTTATCTAGCCTCGCAG
>JAQBSW010005410.1:0-57735 GCA_029291075.1 Eudiplozoon nipponicum | reverse complement strand
ATCATCATCATCATCATCATCATCATCATCATCATCATCATCATCATCATCATCATCATCATCATCATCATCATCATCATCATCATCATCATCATCATCATCATCATCATCATCATCATCATCATCATCATCATCATCATCATCATCATCATCATCATCATCATCATCATCATCATCATCATCATCATCATCATCATCATCATCATCATCATCATCATCATCATCATCATCATCATCATCATCATCATCATCATCATCATCATCATCATCATCATCATCATCATCATCATCATCATCATCATCATCATCATCATCATCATCATCATCATCATCATCATCATCATCATCATCATCATCATCATCATCATCATCATCATCATCATCATCATCATCATCATCATCATCATCATCATCATCATCATCATCATCATCATCATCATCATCATCATCATCATCATCATCATCATCATCATCATACATACATACATACATACATACATGCATACATATATACATACATACATACAAACATACATATATATACAAATACATAAATACATACATACATATATCCATACATAAATACATACAATTACGTCAAAATATTTTATCAGAATCAAAAACCGAGCCATTCATGAAATAGATTAATTGGAAAGACAAGAAAGCAGGGATTTTCCAAAGATGCGTTTGATCAAGCCTAGTGTCCTTTACATTCATTAAAAAAAGGAGAGGGCGAGCTACATAGTAGCCATTTCGTAAGTCAAGCTAAAACTGACAAACTGAAACGCAAAGAGGAGTCAGCAATACGGCTTCTGTGCGGAGTGACAACGTATAGTAAATACTAGGGAAACACGTGAAGCATTTTAAATAAAAGGAAATTATACATAAATTAAAAGCGAAGAAATATATTGGTGGAAAAAAGATTATTAAATGGAACCTTTGAAAATAATAATAGCAAAAATAAATATCCAGAGGCACAAATTTTAAAATAGTGTAACCAGCAATTGGTAACGGACAATCCAAAATTTGCGTGATGCTAAATTAATTTTAATAAGCTTTATTAATGCTTTACCTGACCTTTCAACAAATAAAACGAGGAATTAAGAAAACGTAAGCTACGCTATAACTACAATGCGCTACAAAAGCACAAACCACTGATGCTTCAATGACACAAAACCATGACATTCGAATTTACTTGTGGGCTCTAAATTAACTCGAGGTCAAACATTCCTAATGCATTTTTTCTTTATTAATTACCGGATTTTATGCATCAGAGGGACTTTGCTGCCTAGCTCCACTACTGTCCATGGTGGCAGTATAAAACGATATCACCTATTTTTACACACGGCAATGTTGTATTCTAGAAATGGAACAAGTAAGGTGTTATTTAAAGAATGTGAGCATCATATTTGTTATCAAATTTCACTTAGCGTCACATTTATGCATTATTTTACTGAAAATATCTCCTTTGCAGATCAACAGATAACTAAATTTGAAATGCGTTATGCTGTGCGCAGTAAAATATTTCAAATTTAATAAGTATTCCATTTATTATGAAATTGATTGTCTAACCTTACAATTTCGCTGCATGTGGACTACAATGATGAAAATTTAATGAATGAGCTCGACTTGAATAGGTGAGAAGTACGTGCAGGCAGGAAAATAACATAAATGTTGATCTTCAAAATATAAACCATCTGAAATCTGATAATTTTTTTGTATTTATGTAAATGTAAACAAATACACAAAACAACACAATGTGTTTACATTTAGATTAATCATTGGTATATGTATTAATCAAAACACCTTTTCAAAATAGACGCAGTTTTTTAACTACGAAAACATTATGCGAATATCGAAACATCCACTACCAGTCTCTATCTCTCCTTGCATTTTCCATTACTCGTTAAGATGCTATTTCCAACCAGTATTTACAAAAGACCTCTATTAATTACAATTCTTTTTGAAATTCAAAATGTTCCAGCTGGTTGACATGAGACATGTAAAGCTATGGAAAATAATGTAGAAACACTAACGCAGATTTTTACGAAGCACCTTACCTTCGAGAAGAGGCCGGGGCTATAAAGCCATTTAAATCAAGTCTCTTTACCTGAATATTAAACAATATATAAATCAATAACTATCGTGCGTTGGAAGCTTCATTCGGTCCGTTATCATCATTATCATCATCATCATCCTCCTCCTCATCATCATCATCATCATCATCATCGTAATCATCATAACCATCACTATCAACTTCCTCGTCATCATTGCCATCATTATCACTAACATCAACATCATTATCATTATCATCATCATCATCATCAACACTACCATCACCATCACCATCATAATCAACAAAACATCACCATCAACTTCATCATCATTATCATCATCATCATCATCATCATCATCATCATCATCATCATCATCATCATCATCATCATCATCATCATCATCATCATATTGATTATAATTATCATCTTCATCTTCTTCTCCATCATAATCATCATTCATTAAGAAGAATGGAGAAGGCGAGCTCATAGACCTGCATCCAAATTTCAAGCTAGAACACGCATAACTGAAACGGAAAGTGACATCAGCAATACGGCATTTGTAAGGAGTGACAATATAATCCAATTGCTATGGCAACAAGTGAAGCAAATTACATAATAGCAAATTATACATAAATTAAAAGGAAAGACAATGTTCCAACTGGTTGACATGAGACATGTAAAGCTATGGAAAAAATATAGCAACACTAACGGAGACTTTTCCGAAGGACATTTCCTTCGAGAAGAGGCCTGAACTATAAAGCCATAAAAATCAAGTCTATTTATTTGAATATTAAACAATAAATAAATCAATAAAAATCATGAGTTGTAGGCTTCAGAAGGTGCATCATCATCATCATCATCATCATCATCATCATCATCATCATCATCATCATCATCATCATTACCATCATCATCATCATCATCATCATCATCATCATCATCATCATCATCATCATCATCATCATCATCATCATCATCATCATCATCATCATCATCATCATCATCATCATCATCATCATCATCATCATCATCATCATCATCATCATCATCATCATCATCATCATCATCATCATCATCATCATCATCATCATCATCATCATCATCATCATCATCATCATCATCATCATCATCATCATCATCATCATCATCATCATCATCATCATCATCATCATCATCATCATCATCATCATCATCATCATCATCATCATCATCATCATCATCATCATCATCATCATCATCATCATCATCATCCGCATCATCATCATCATCATCATCATCATCATCATCATCATCATCATCACCATCATCATCATCATCATCATCATCATCATCATCATCATCATCATCGTCGTCGTCATCATCATCTTCATCATGCACGGAAAAAAGAAAGCCTAAAGTGACTAACTTTTCACTGCCATGTAACCGTAAGAAGCGAAAAAGATTATATAAATAAAGACAAAAATAATAATTTAGATACAAGTTATTAATGAGATTTACGATAGAGAGAGTGAGTGAGAGAGGGAAAGAGTAACTAGTTACTTTAAATATATTTCCCAAGATAACTCACAGAATTGAGGCAAACTAAACCCCTACACAATTAGTGCAAGGCAAACTCAGCAATGCAGCTTCCTCGTAGCTTTCACTGTTACACGTCATAAACAAGCCAAACCTCGTAGCTTACTTTTCCCTACTAAGAAAATAAAGTAGCAAAGATGATTCTACCAGACATCTTCAATAAGGTCGCCACTGAACCCGATGCGATACCATATAGCCAATGGTTTATTATCAACTACAACGATGCGCACGTGGACCCGTCTTGGCAGACGAGTGGGAACTATACTGCCCAATTTGGTTGTCAGTGACTTCAACTATTTTTGCCATGTCAAAATCTGGCCACCTTGTTTCTTACGCCAATCTGGTGCTGGATGAGAGAACAGAGCTCAGTTGGGCAATTGAATTGAGGGTATACACAAAACATGTCCGAGACAACGAATTTGATGGAACCTTACTTGTTTTTATAGCCTGATTACACAAACTTCGCGGACTAACATGTATAAAATTGTAAGCAATTATTATGTTTTATGCAATCCGTGAAAGAAAATAAAAGCGTATTTCATTTATTGAAATAATATCCATTGTGTTTCTCTGTGATAAACCAATATTTTTTTCAAAAGAATTAAAAATACATATTGATTAGACAAAAGTAAATTTATTTAAAACATTCTTATAAGAAGTTGATAAAAATATATCTCTTAAGCTTAAATACACAAAATAAAAATAAAAGTTTTGTATTCATGGTTTCCCAAATTAGTGAAGATATTTTTTTAACGTTGCATTTGTATAAATTTTGGTTTTTCATTGGTGAGCTTTCAAATGTGCCTGCAGATGAAACCTGGTCAATCAAAACTATCTGTTTGAGGAAATTGTGCAATTTTTTTGGGTGAAGATATTCTTCCTTCCTCTATTTCTAAGCGGTTTCATAATAGACTTTGCCTATGTAAATAGCCCAGGTTTCAAGTAAATGCAGTACGACGTCACAAAGTCAGTTCAATGCCAAAATGGCTGGGAATAAGTACTGCTGTGACCCTTATTAGGGCCGGAATTGCATTCTCCGGCAAATGCCGAGAAAGTTATTTAGTGCGTCGATGTCTAGAAGTACTCTTAGACAATTAAGACCGGCTCTGGTTGACTGGTTTTGTTCCTTCGTTGTGGCGTTGAAATCAGGTGGATTGTGGCTGTGTGAGGTGCAGATATTGTATCGTTGAAGATATGCGACAAATCTGTAATGTTTGGCACATGTGAAGTTACAGCAATAGATGTTGTTCCGTCTCAATAGTTGTGCAGCAACAAGATTGGTGTGACTTCGGAAATCAGCATAGGTGAGAAGTCAGTTTGACCGGACACTGCACGCACACGTAGTGCGTAGAAGAAGGCAAACGTGAACACTGGCACGGTAATTTCCCCGTGCTTATATAGCCTGAAAACGAAAGCCCGCACGCCATTGCTTGCCGGCAAATTTTGCTTGTTTTAATTGGTGCCGCGTAAATTAAATTTGAATTTTATTTATGCAATATGTCGGCGAATTGTTCTTGAGCCGTTACACCAATTATTATTTTTAAAACAAAAACCTCCGTATTTTCGTTTGTCTAGCCATATTTGTATGCTATTATGTAAAATAAGCAATAATGTTTAAAAAAATACTGCTTTATTATTTATTTTAACAGATTGATAAAAATGTGCAGTGTGTGTCTAAATCTGGTTTAATTCATTAATAAGCCATTTGTTTAATGAAGATGCCAATTTAGCATATCTTTGTTAGTTATTTTTTACTAAAAAGCCTAAAACTTGAGCAATATAAGTCTTGTTCTGCGCTCTTGACAAGCTCAAGCATCCATTGCAATTCTTCCCTTAAAAGCAAGTTAAGAAAAGTACCTGTCATAATATTTCAATTGTTATGGCTTCTATCTCATAAGCATATTTAGGAGCTAGCTATTTGGAAAAGTTTGCTATGAATGTCAGAAGCAGTTACTCCAATGTTGACAAGCTTTTAAATGAATGAGGTATCAAACTAAGTAATTCATGTAATTAAAGGATCCAGTCATGAATTTTTGACAATCACCATAAGCATTTGTTGTCAGCATCACTCAATTCAGTATCGTTTTTATTAATTTTTTGGAATATCGTAGCGTGATGACCCAGCCTTTCTGCATGCTTTATTGCTAATGCATCAGTTTCAATTGTTTCATGTCACGCAATATCAGCGTTTTTATGTAAAGCGATTTGTATTTGTCAGTCCAGGTATTTGTTACACCACTGTAAACCCATGGTGCATGATGTATAGATAATTAATCTTATTCTTAAAAAAATATCGGCGTGATTTTGTCATGTATTCATAATATTTTTCGTCAACGCTAATACGCCATTGATTTATGGTATTTAATAGCTGTTGTTATACATGCAATATTATAACAGGCGAATTTCATGATAAACTATGAACCTGCTACTCCTCATTTTTCTAAGCTTTATAATATTGTTGGTAATTGCGATTTGCTCACCAGCAGCTTACTAGTAACACAGCCATTGCTTCAAATTTCTATCGATTACCGAAGAGCCAAGTCAAGTATCTGGTTAATTCCGCGTTCCTGATGCGTATCATATGTTTGCTCACAGACAAGCATTACTTAAAGAGCTGTAGTGGACTTCTATAGTCATAAAAAAATTTTTTCCATTAATCCCACGTAAATATTTCTAAGCAAAAGCAGAATTAAAACCGCAGAAGAAAAACGCATCTTAAAAATCAATAAATTAAGAGCTAGAACTAACATTATGTATAATATTATTCTGCCATTAGAAAGTAAACGACTTTTCCTGTATTAAATTTTACTAAGACATTAAGAAAACTGATTTCACATTCGTACTGGACGTCAGGAGTAACAAGGCAATATAGAATAAACCTCGATTTGTTGATCTACATTCAACCATCTTAAAACATAACTAATCAATTCTGTTCTGAGAATTGTTTTAAAATATGCATTTAAAGGAACATTATTACGAGAAAGCTGCAAATTTATTGGCAAGAAAAAAGGAAACTTGGCTTAAGTAAGAAAGGCGACATCCATGTTAAGTAAAAACGCAAGCATGAAATCTCTAGGACGTTATTAGCAACTCCTAGCAATTAAAATCATACGTAAATTAAAATTTGAGAAGTCTAGGAGGTAGAGTTTCTTGCTACAACAACGCTGAGAGTGTAATGAATTTTGGTAAAAGGGAAGATATAAAAAGAGTCACATAAAAAGCTGAATATGAAATTCTACTATATATGTGAATCTTTATTGTTGATTCCTCGTCTTAATACCATGACAATGGAACTAGATTAAGTAAACATTAATTGCGCAGGCGATAATAAAAATGATCATAATCAAGGTTGCGGCCTTGATCTAAACACCTGAATGTTTATGTAAATACATTTTTTAGTATAAATTTCAAAATGTATTGTGTTTAAATGACAATTTATCCAGTAGATCGGTTTCGTCCTTACTGGGAACTCATCACGCACTGGACAGAATTTGTCGCAGACAGAGCCCAAACAAGAGTACGTCTGCTTCGGAATCTGTTGCTCTAACTACCCAACTACTTTGTCGCACACTACACACAATTTTCAATTATATACTTTTATATGTTTCTTGGTTAGCTTCTCCTCATATTTGTAGCTTACATTGTATCGGTTTAGTCCAAAATTTCCTACTTAATATCTCCTATCGATAATTATAGAAAAGACAACACACATTATGTGAAAGTGGTATTGAATTCAACATTTATAAAATTCAATGAATATTGGTTGCGCGGGCGGTGATAACAAATATTATAATCAAGTTTGCGAACTTGATCTAAACACCTGTCCCTATATGTACATAAATTTGTGAATATAAACCAAGAATTGTATAGTGTTCTAAAGGCAATTCATCCAGTAGACCGGTTTCGCCATTTAGCGTGGTTTCTGTTCTATAATGACAGATTGGGGATGATTAATTGCAATGTTGGTCCAAACAGATGCGATATACGCCCCACATAAACTGAAATCCTAACCAAGAAACAATAGATATCATAAAAATAAAAACTGTGTGGAATGTGCGACAGAGTGCACAATGATTAGGTCACCAGATTCCAAGCAAACGTGTTCAGGTTCGTGTCCTGTCCGTGGCAAATTCTGAAAATTACGTGATGAGTTCCCAATAAGAACGAAACCGGTTTACCAGATGAATTTCTGTTTCAATTCTATACAATTCTTAATTTATACGAAAAAATGTATGCAATAATGGGTCGCGTGTTTAGATCAATTTCGCAAACATTATTATTATAGTAATTTTTTATCACTGACCTTGCGATCAATGCTCATTTAAATATTAAAATGCTTAATTCAATACCATTTCCACATGTAGCGTGGGGTCTGTTCTATAATGACATATTTGGAATGGTTATTTGGAACTTTGGGTCAAAACGAATGCTATTTATGCTCTATCCAAAAGGAAAGGCGAATCCAGAAATATTATTTATTATATAACTGAAAATGGTGTGTTTTGTGCGGCAGGGTTGCTGAGTGGCTAGAGCACCAATTTCCGCAACAGATATGCCCAAGTTCGAGCACTGTTCGCGGTTAATTCTGGACAGTACGTGATGAATTCCCAATAAGGACGTAACTGGCCTACTGGACGAATTGCCTTCTCAAAACGATACAATTTTTAGTTAATACTGACAAATTTATGTTCATAATGAGTCAAGTGTTTAGATCACAGTCGCAACCTTGATTATATTAAAATATAGTGATGCTTGAAAATATTTTTCTCTTTATAGAAACCAATTCAACGAACGAATTTCTGAGGGGACAAGAAATTTGCGGCCATACTCTATCTATATTGGCATAATTTTTGCATTAATTTTAAAGCAATTTTAGTTAGGTATGACGCAGCAGCGTCAAAGCAAGACAATGGGGATTGATTTAACTCTAGCGAAAACTTTTCGCCATGCAAAATCTATTTTGAAAACTGTACATTAAGGCAGCACCGCGATTGAAATGTATTGGTCTTGGCACAGTACCCGAGAGGACACTTACATTAAATTCACAGGGCCAATTATTTAATGTTTCACTCTAACCAAGATATATCTATTCTGCAAATGATTTTTTATAAAATGTGACACTATCGAAGAAAGGCGACTCATTTGAGCTAACACGTTTTTTTACGGATTAATAAATATCTAGAAATGAAAATTATAAAACTTTACAAAATGAAACACGAACAAAACGTTGATTACGAAGGCTTATTTGGTTTACAGAGCTGAAAAATCCTGCAGAAAACATGATGTAGCTTCAAATCATATTTATTGCACAAGAAAGAAATTAAAGTGTAAACGATTTTGTAAATTGCACGAATATGAGTATTGGTTGAGACCCTTAAAAAGTAGATTTTTCTTAAATCCATAGTATATGAGATTGTTAAAAGTCATTATTTCAGAATTTGCGTGATTCTAGACATGAGTAAATAAGACAAAACAATAGTATTTGATAGATAATAAATTTTACTTCACGAAACGTAACTAGCCGCACACCAAGCGGAATCATGTAAACAAATAGACTGAGCTGGTCTAGTTGTTTTTTAATTAGATGTATCGATTTGCATCAACTATAATAGATGGACAGATATAAATTAAGAATTGTGATGTAATCTACAATATTATTAGTTTAAAAAATACCTAAAACAAGCAAGAGAAACAACA
Source organism: Eudiplozoon nipponicum (assembly GCA_029291075.1). NCBI lineage: Eukaryota > Metazoa > Platyhelminthes > Monogenea > Mazocraeidea > Diplozoidae > Eudiplozoon > Eudiplozoon nipponicum. The sequence goes on along the minus strand of JAQBSW010005410.1, from coordinate 48,406 downwards.
GGGATTCACAAATAAAGGGCCAGACACGCACAAACAGTTGATGATAAACTTTTTGTCCTGTTGATAAATAAACGTTTCCAACAAAAATCTGAGACTAATAGATTATGTAGTCATCAACGTAGGCATGTCTATATATGCTATTTCTGATTCGAAAATTGATACGACGAGCTGTAGACACCTCTACCTCTAAGACCACACGTAAGCGTAAACAGCATACGATGCGGCCAAAAAATTTCTTAAGTAAGTATGAAAATTTATTAAAAACAAAGCGTAGTCACGTGGAGATACTATAAGATATGAAATAAGAAAAATATAATAGAACTTAAGAAAAATAAGGTGGCTCATTCAAATTAATCCCTGTCATATACAAGAAATTCAGGTTTAGTTATCTTGGACAACATAACGACGGAGATAGTTATATAAGAAAGTTCGCTAGAAGTTGGAGAACAGATAGACTTTGATGTATTAAAATGAACAATTATAGTTTGCGCGGGCCATGATAACAATTATATAATTATATATATATATATATATATATATATATATATATATATATATATATATATATATATATTTTTTTTTGTGTGTGTGTGTGTGTGTGTGTGTGTGTGTGTGTGTTGCGAGATTGATATTGACATTGATCCAATTATGTATATATATTTGACAGTATAAACTAAACCTTGTATATTGTATTAAAGGCAATTCATCCAGTAAACCGGTTTCTCACTTATTGGGCTACGTACGGTATATAATTGGCCGTGGACGGTGGAAATAATGTGGTATCTCCTAAGTTAAATTATTTATAAATATAAAATATCCAGGTTTGATGTCACATCCTCTGAAAAATTCCCGTTAGGGATGAAAGAAGTCTATTATATGAATTTCCTTTTCTAAATGAATTTATGTTCAGTTTATACTGTCAAATTTATATACGATAGTTGTTTATATAAGGCTTTCAACCCTGATATAAATAAGTGATTTTGATCTATTTATGATTCTTTTATTTTATGAACATTTTGGTAATAATTATTTAAAATGAGGGCATGTTACTTCGCCAAAACTAAAGTCATGTGAATAGTTTTTTGGTGAATATGCAAACAATTCTCGACGAATAACAAATGTTGGATTACACAATCTCAATTACAAAAATAAATCAATAATGCTGGTTTCCAAAAATCAGTGTCAGCGTTAAAATACAAGTACAAATATAAAACGGTGTCGAATACTTGAACATTTGATCCGGTTGACCAGGTATGCACGATTCAAACTGGTGTTTTCACCTTTTGCTTTAAAAATATTGAACAAGAACTATGTTAGCTTGTTTTACATCCTCCTTTGACGATAGTCATGATCGTCGAAGAACGTCATTAAGCGTCACGGACAGTATCTTGCTATGTTTGGTAATTGATTTAATAAAACTTGTTTGGATTTCATCTCAAATGAACAAACTTGATGTAAATAATTGATATAAAATTCGCGCAAGCAATTTTTATTCAATATTATAATCGTGTTAAACATCAAGACGGGACATATATTATGTAGGTAAAGTTTCTCGCTAAACGCAGGCATTAGAGACTTCTAAGTGTGTGTGTGTGTGTGTGTGTGTGTGTGTTGCCACCTGTAACATTCTAGAAACCAAAATTATACTTTAATTACTTTATTTATATTTATAAGAGGATATTATTTGTTCATGATTATCTTGCTGTGATGTATGACAATTTTTACTGACACTTTCTAGGAATGTTCTATTTTATACGTGAATATTATATTTTAGTTTACTAAAACTTCTGTAAATTATTGTAATTTGGATAAATCTTACACCATTTTTACATTTACTGTTAATTATCTCGCTTATTAAGACTATTTTACCAAATAAACTGATAATATTTCCATTAATCTATAAAATATTTGTAACGTTACATTCGGAAAATATCTATCGTAATGAAACCACATGTTATGACTATCAAAAAATATTGTTGAATAAAATCGTTAAATTACGAGATACAAATAAATAAAAATCCACGTTGGAACAAACTTCGTTGTTTATAGTCAGAATAACTGTTTATTAAGATGTTGAACCAGTAACAGTTTCACAAACAAACTAAGTATTGTCAAATAATAATAAACATTTTATTATTGATATCAAAGCAAAAGGCATATTTGTCATATGCCACTTTGTTGTTGGAAATATTTAACTTCTGATACAAATATTTAGCAAACGATTTTGCGTCGTTGTAACCCAAGCCGGATTAAAGGAGCAGATTTTAAATCAATAAGGATTAATTAACTTTTGCACTTTATATTTAATAAAATAAAAATAAAAATATGTATCTCAAATTAACACTCTCTATTTATCTTATCGCAATCAGCTGTTTCTTATTAACTATAATGAAACCAGAGATATTTATCAATTTCCACAGAACTTAATGGATGCTCCGATTTTTTTTATCGAAGATCAGCTTCATTGAATATTCGAAAATTCTTGATTCATATAACGTCAATCCAGTTTACCTTTAGGATAGCAGATAAATATTCAACTGAAAACAAAATCATTGTCATTTAATAAACTAATCATCTTCCTGTTGCATCATTTCAAATATAATTTAATAATTACTTTTCTTTTTTATACTACTTGTAGAAAATAGTAGCAATTTGAATTCCCCACAAAATCAGACAAGTAACCATGACTATTTCGTAGGAGAAAAAGGCTGAAATGGAAGAAACTCTGCTTTCTGTAAAATCTGAACAATGAAAACACGCCACGATCGTTTCTGTCAATATGCTATCTCATTCAGTACACTTTGGATCCATTTGTCTAATTTCTGTGAACAAATTTCTTGTACAAAAACGCAGGCCTAATTGTTATTTTTTTTAAATGTAACCCAACTTTTTGCTTTAAAGAAGATGAACCTTTTTAATTTCTTACTTACCACACACCACGGAGCAACCACCATTTTGAAAACAGATCTTTTCATATTAATCCAAACAGCAACATCAATTTAACATTAGATAATAATACGAAACAAATGTGATTAAATTTCTAGATGAAATTAGTAGATTTTTTGCCATAGACAAGACTCGGTAAATAGATTTCGCAATATAAATAGGTTGTAGCCATCTCTATATTCATCACAGAAAATACATTGCCTCAATAAACAAAATCACAAATTTTCCATGATCTATACACTCTGCACATTTACAATTATTTTATCTATATATATTATTTTGTATAATAATATTTTGCATTACTAAAAATAAGCAAAACTGGAAAAAAATAACAGACTCAGAAGGTTTGTCAATTGTCTTCTTGCTGACACATATTTAACAGTTATTTATTCAAAATTTAATTAGCGTTTTGCAATGCTTAATAGTACTTCTAAAACCTATCTACAATGGCTAAAATTTCCAAATCTCCATATCATTAATAGCACTAATTGCGTACAACCATTAACCAATTTCTTTAATTTATTCTCCAAATCTTTTTTGAGATTCTGATAAGATTCGACATAACACATAACATTTTAATTTAATTAGAGTTGAAAAGAGATGTAAAGTCATTTTATAAGGCGTATATCTTCCGGAGATTTTGTTAGACGATTTCTATAATTTGTGACCTCTCAAATGTTTGAAGTTTTAGGATAGAAAATATTTGTTCTTCACCAATTTCATAAAACTGAAAATGTACAAGCTTATATTTTATATATTTTCTTAAACCTATCGTAGAGGGAAATCTTAAAATAGGCAAATTTACAATCATTATCATTGTTTAATTCAAGATTGCAATCTTGATATAAACACCAGTCCCATTATATACATACATTTTTCAGTATAAACTAAGCAATTCATCCAGTAGACCGGTTTCGTCCTTATTGGGAACTCATCATGAACTGAGCAGAATTTGCCGCGGTCATCGCTCTAACCTGGACTTGTCTGTTATACTATCTCTTTCTCTATCCACTGAGCAACCCTGCCACACGTTATACACAACTTTTAGTTATGTACTAAAAAACTATATCCGTAAATATAAAGTTTCAACTATCCGTCCCCAATCTGTCATTATAGAACTGACAATGTTATATATATATATATATATATATATATATATATATATATATGTATATATATATATATATAATGGTACTTGTTTTACTTGTTTTAATATTATAGAATCCATAAATAACTAGCGAAAAGCCTAACTCAGATGTATATGCATATACCTTTTGACAAAAATAATCTTTTTCTTTTTCACCTTTTTCTTTAATGGTTCATATAGGGTTTTTTTCTGGCTAAACGTATTCTAAAAAAAAATTAGAATAAAATAAAGTATCATTGTACAAATTTGGAAGCGCTGTGCTCTTAGTGTAATTTTTTTCAAAAAAATAGATTCTTAGGAAATCTGTATCCGTATATTTTTATTTTCGAGTGGTACTTTGAAACCTAATTTATACTGGAGTAATTCAAATAATTTTTTTTTATAAATCCATCAATTACGATTTCGTGGAGTTTTCATCTTTATTGCTTTTCAAATTAATTTAGATGAAGCCACGTTTAACAAGCAGATTAATGGCATTTATGTTTGAGCTTAGTTTCCAACAAAAGATTCTGTATTCCCTATATGTTGCCTTTCGTTTTAAAGCCTTGTTCAAATGGCTGGCATGAAGTTAAACAAATAAAATTTCGTTTAAATTATTTTATTTTAATATATTGGTTGATCCCAAGACATTTTGAAAATTCATATTAGCATAAATGTTTAAAAGTTAGTAATAAATAGGCAAAAAATATAAGGAAATAAAAAAGTTTAAGGTCAATAAATAAACCTAAAGAATTAACTGCAGAAAAAGTTAAACTTAATATTGTAAATTAAGTTGCACTTCATAAGGGACCCTATTTTATAGATATAGTAAGGTAACAAGAAATTAAAAATGAAACATGGAGAATAGTTTCACTAATGTTCATAATGTTGATTTATAAATGTCAAGTTAATACGATCACACTTATGCTCATCCTAATTCCACACTTATTATACCTTATTTAAGATAATTTCAGGTTTTGATTCTTTCAAACCACGCTTGCTATCATTCTTTTGTGCTGCGTTCCAAATCGAGCATAGTGAATTTTCCAGCGTTGTTTATTATGTAATCCTTTGATTTAATTTCAACACATTTTCTGATCAACCTTTTTTATCCATTTCGCTCACATATTTACATGTGTCAAAACTCAACCCAATTACTTAGAAGTTCAATTTCCATTGCAAGACGTTCAAGAAATGAATAATTCTAATTTATTAATTCCCATGCAGATTTTCCCCTTCTTTTAACATTAATTTTGCGCATGGGATTCAGTTACATACATGATGTTGCTGCATTTGCAGGTTATTAGATATTTTCACGATATATATATCAATCCTTTTTTTGCTTATGATTAGGAAACTATGTGCCCGGAATTAGGGATTATTTTTAAAAATTTCACCTATTTTTTATTTATTTATTTATTTTCTTGTGTAATTTAAAGTACAGTATTACTATGACCCTAAAAGCGTTCTAAGCTTTATTAGGTCTAACGTATTTCAACTTATGAGCGAATTTAGTAAAGATATTCATTGTAGTAAATTTTAATTATTTAAGAAGTTAAACATTAGCAACGAGTGTTACTCATAGTCTACCAAATTTCATCTGCCTATGGTTGATGTTTGTTCGCATAAAGCAACTGATTCTAACTGATTTTAAAGTACCAATTATCATCCCATACTGCATTTTTTATTTAAAATTATTAAGAATATTCGAGTATGTAACATAGCTATAAAATTCTGTTTCCAATTTGGTACAATTTCTTAATTAATTAACATTAATGAACACCAATTCACTCAATGACAAATTTTCATTTATTGATTATTAACTTTTATCAATTTTCCTGACATTGTTTTACAAGAAAAGTATCTATATGAATTTCACCTTGCCAATCAGTAAGGTCATTCATAAGTACACCATATCCAATAGTGAGATTATGACAATTGATCAGACGTGTACAGTGTGGTAATGACATATGATTTATATAGTACCAAGTATATGAACGTCTACGTGTACATCAATATATTTATCTGAAGGCTTCGACGTTATAGAAACATACATTCATACATTATTTATGCTTATCTAGTGAAAGGTCAGCAGATTGTTTGAGATCACTGTAGTTTCACTTTGAATAACGTACACGTAAAAATAATTATATTTTACCGAAGGCTCCTCAGTCATACACATGCGCAAACACACTCATACATGTCGCGGAATGAACTGATGAACTGTTGTGAGATCTACTAATGAGAACAATCGAAACTAATTAAACAGGATTTACTTGTCCTTCTACTTGTCTAAAATTAAAGTGATAAGCAGACGATTAATATGGCTTTCTAAAATAAAAGCCCAAGTATAAGGTACAAAGGCATTGATAGTAATACACCAGTCTTTATGAAAAACAAAGAAAGATAATTTTGAAATATCTTGTCTCACACACCATTTTTTTAAACATGGTCACTATTTGCTGAGGTACAGGCATCTGCCAGTTTACGTCAGTTGATGCCAGTTAACGTACAATGGAAGTGGGAGAGATGGTAGAATAAAAATCTAAAATTCTTTTTTAGCTATGAAAAACCAATAAAATAATAGGTGCAATTTTTAATAGTGACTATTTGGCTAAATCAATGTATATTAGCTTAGATGTCTAACGGACTGAGAGACTGTCTGGTTAATTATTTACATTTAAAACTTATCGGTTGCATTTAAACGCCACTGAAAATTTTTTCTTATTCAAACTTTTTATATGCATATAATTTGCGTGTTTGCAGATTAATCATACGAAGAAACTGTTCCGTTACATTTTTGAGTGCTACTGAGTTAATGCAGATTTTTTATTTATTCTGACCGCCCAAGATATAAGTATCATTAATTTTAATTCGATTTTGCTATTTCGTTTTTTTACTACGAGAAAAGAGTTTATTTGACAGTACGTTGATTTTGATGTTCTAAATAAGAAAAATACCTGATTTATTTTTTATAAACACTGCGAGATATTTTATTGTGTATGTTTAGGAATGATTTGTCCTAAGAATAATTTTCATTTGGAAGTTAAACATTCATATAATAATGAAGTAGGCTGGTATTGATGTGTTGAAATCAAAAGGTAGGTAACAGACAATTTAACGATTTTTCTGGGGATCTTCTGAAATATTTTGTTACGATTATGCCGTCCAGTTTTGGCTGACCTGACATTTTATTATAGATAAATCTGTATTTTATATTAATTTGCCATGCCTAATTGATACGTTTACTAAAACAAAGAAAACGATGATTTAAAGTGGCTCTATTTATGAAATCTGTGCAGTTCTAAATTTGATGGACAACGAAAAAAATACCATTCCATCTATTGTGACGATAATCAAGGTTTTGATCGTGATATAAGCACCTGATCCATTAATTACTTACATATTCCAGTATAAACTAAAAATTGTATAGTGTAGAAAAGGCAATGCATCCAGTAGACCAGTTTCTTCCTTATTGGGACTCATCATGTACTGGCCGGAATTTTCCGCGGACAGGGCTCGAACTTGAGCATGTCTGCTTAGGAATCTGGTGCTCTAACCACTGAGCCATCCTGCTACACAGACGTGCCCAGGTTCGAGCCCTGTCCACGGCAAATTCCGGCCAGTATATAATGAGTTCCCAGTAAGGACGAAACCGGTCTACTGGATGAATTGCCATTCTACACTATACAATTCTTAGTTTATACTGACATATGTAAGCAATTAATGGGTCAGGTGCATATATCAAGACCACAACCTTGATTATAATGATTGCTATCACCGCCCGCGCAACCAATGTTCGTTTAATTATATAATGTGACGATAGTTTGTGCTAAATGTTTTTAATAATGAATTTCAGGGTGTATGTCGAAATTTCTATGTTATCAATTACATTAGAAACGAAAAGTTTCGACATTATATCTACAGCCTCAGAAATATCTAGAAATGTTAACATCACATCATTGTATATTAAAGAATAATGTTTATATCGTCTGAAAATTATTGTATAAAAAATACTTCAGTCAAGGCTGGATTGTTATCTAACATAATTTTGTCTATATTGTCTAAACACGTGCTTATATTTGTGACACAATTTATTTCGGGTCAATCTGTTTATAGACGTTTTGAGACTAAAATACTGGCTTTCTGAAGTGATATATCATACGCGGTAGAACGTCTGTGAAGGCTGGACGCATAACTTATGACCCTAAATCTTCGAACTTATTTAGATTTTCCGTTTGTGGCATTACTTTTAAGTGAATTTGCAGAATTTATTTTGTGATATTTTGACACATTTTCATGTAGTTTAAATGCCAAACAATATTATTTTTGATTTGTTAAATGAATCAACTTGTTAACATAAGGTAAGGATACATAAATTTGATAATTAATTTCCATGGATTGCATGGAATTTACAAAACGTTTCTGAAAAAATATTAAAGGTTTCAAACGAAATAAGTAGTTAAAAATAAACAAAGTTTTGCCGAACTGGATTAATCCAAATTACCTGATCTGCGTTTTGACTAACGCATTTGTTTATTTCCAGTAGTTACCTTTCTTTAAAAAAATACTTTAGCTATCTTTATTGGCAGTTATCTTCATTAGTTTGTTTTTTCAAAAGTGGTGAGGATGGACCAACTGAAGAAGGTTGCCGATAAAGGCAGCCGAAATATTTTGTTAAACTACTGGAAAAAAACAGCTGCGTTTGTCAAAACGCTGATCAGGAAATTTCGACATAAGCAGTCAATTCTGGTAATATCGATGAAAAAATTCCTCTGTTTCGGCATTTGCTTGAAAATTTCTAGTTTCACAGACTTAATTTTTCTTTGAGCAATTGTATTTCATTATTATCGGTTTACTTCCACCTAAAAAAAGTGGATTGCGAGTGATTGTTTGGTAACATAATATTTCTATATATTAATTATACACTTTTGTTGCACAGAACAAATATATATGCAATTATGTATTAGGTGTTGTGTACCCAGTAACAAATTATTTCAAAGGAGAAAAGGAAGAATAAAATGTGATAAAGCACAAAATGTATAACTCCATGTACACATGCGCTTCTTGCTTATTAGCGACTCATCCATACGAGTCGCTACTACGCCCTAAACCATGTGGGTCAATTGAAAGGTACAATCCTCTATACACATATGTATCTAAGCAGAAATAGAGTCAACTTCATATATACTCTACGATAAACCGACTTCAAATAAAACTCACTATACATAACATATTAACCCAACGTGTTAATTGAATCAACACTATGATTGCCGAGTCGGTACACGGTATCAACACAATGGATTTCGAAATTTGCTAAATTTAACCAAAATTGAGAATTATACCTGGTAATCCAGCAAATCCATACATTTGTGCCTCATTCGATATCAAAAATTAAAATTCACTGTAATGCCATTGATGAGTCGCAAACGAGCACAAAACGCGTGTATACAAGAGATTAAATTTTTCATTAATTCCGCTTTATTTTGCTAATCTTTTGGTAATATTTGAACTAATTTGTTACGAGGTACGCAACACTTAGTAATGTATTGTATGTACTATTTCTCAGGAAAAAAAATTGTATAACGATGATATATTTAGTTCAATGATGTCATTATAACTGAGAAATGTGATAACTGATAATGATCAATGCCAGAGTGTATGGATTTGCTGAATTTTCAGGTTACCATAGAAAGCTTTAGTTACCAAATTTGATGAAATTGAGTATATTTTGAAATCTGTTGTGTTGGTATCATATACTGACTCGGCAACCATTATTGGTACCATTTACTGTCTCGGTATATCTTATATATAGTGAATTGGATCTGAAGCCGCATTGTCGATCACCTCATATGAAGTTAACTCCATTACTAACTGAATTCACATTCATATCTTAGATTGTACCGAACAATTATCCAACATTCCTTGACCAAATATAAGGTTGATATAGAACGTATTATAGTCTCCTACAGGCGAGTCGGCCGTATTTACCAAACACATGTGTACACGTGATCATACACTTCCTTTATTTAATTTTGATTTATTGTTCTTGTCCCTCTTGAAATAATTTTTTTATAATATATGCAATTCCAAATTCACAATTGCATATATACATTTGTTCACCGCAAAAGTCAATATGTAACGTTTATATATTTCACTGTACTATGTCATAGATACCACGAAATTGAATGGTGTATTCATAAGAATTAATTCATCATTTCTACGAAATTTAGCATATTTTGATATCTATTGTGCTAGTATAATAGACCAACTCAGCAACCGTAGTGTTGGTAACACTTACAGAATCGGTATATTGTATATAATGTGAATTGGATTCAAAACCACATTATGGAAGACGCTATATGAAGCTTATATCATTTATGCTTGGGTACATATTTCTACAGCAGATTGCACTGTCCAATTGCCCAATAATATCTTACAAATTATGTAGCGAGTGTAGAGCGTAGTACCGACTGTTACTGGTGAGTCGCCAAAATGCACAAAACAAATTAGTACATGAGGTTACACTTATATATCTTGCTGAATTTGTTTTTTACTTCAGTTACTAATTAAGACTATTTGTCACGTGGTACGCACCACCTAATGCACAACTGCAAATATATTAGATCTCCGCAAAAAAACACTTATATAACTATTGTACAATTAACATATTTATGTCATGAATTTTGCGAAATGTCATAAATTATATCGATCAAGGCAATGGAATTTGGATTTGTTGGAATAATAATTGTTCATGTGTATTTTTAATTCTCAATTTATGTGATATTAAGCGTATCTCGTAATTCATTGTTTTGTTGCCATGTACCAAATCGGCAACTGTAGTTTTGTTTTCCTTTGCAGAGTTGGTATATATATTATATATATAATGTGGTGGAATTGAGTTGGCGTCGTTGAATACTTAATATGAGGCTAACTATATAACTTATTTAATGCAAAGTCGTGTGAAAGATTGTAACTTCAAATTGCCCCAAATTTGTTGATTAAATTTATAGTAGGTGTAGAACGATATATCGCCTCCTACTGTTGAGTCACCAGTATGCACCAAAGAAAACTGTACTTAATATTATAACTTGTGTTAATGCTGAATTTAGTTTAGTATTCTGATCTTAAGTGAAATTTTTTGTTACGTGTTAAGCAACGCCCAATTCACAATTGAACATTTATTAGTTCACCGAAAGAACAACATATAACTATTATACGTTTAATTGAACGATGCCATGATTGCCGCTAAATGTGATAATGTATTTCGATCTAGGCTGGAGTGCATAGTTTTGCTGTATTAACAGGTGTTTAAAATTATTTGTAATTCTCACTCTTTGCGAAATTTTCCATGTCATGAAATCTATTGTTTTGGTACCATGTACCAACTCAGCAAACATAGTAATGGTAAAATTTCCAGGCTCTGTATATACTATATAATGGGTTGGCTTTAAAGTTGCCGTGTTGAAGATTATATTTGAAGTCAACTCCATTACCGCTTGAATATGCGTTTATATCGGTGATTTCACCGTCTAATTTTCTCTCACTTGTTGATAAAATATATTTTTCATATAAGAAGTAGCACTGATTCCAACTGATGAGTCGCAATGGAACACAAGACGCTTGTGTACAGAAGCTTATTCCTTTCGTTCATTCTGACTTTGGTTAATCTTTTTCGGCCCTATTTGAACTAATTTGCTATTAGGTACACCAAACCTAATTCAATAATTTATCTATTTTTGAAATTTTATCTTACCTGCATGGGAAAGTTACATGGGTGTTCTTCTTCGACGTTTTATTATTGCATGATTGATTACATTCTTCAGAAGCCTGCCCGGTATGTTTAAGATAATCTGGTAATGATGTATCCTTATCAACATTGAACAAGCTGCTCATCTGTGTAAATGTTATTAATTCAGTATGTCGGATTATTATTAAGTTAACTTTTAATAAAAATATTTTACTATTGTTAAAAGATAGGATACTTTTCCCATTTTGACATCCTGTTTTTGTTTATAAATGTTGGTTTTTATCTCATAATCATTGATAAACAAGGTTGATATATTTTATACGTCTCGTTGGTTGAAAGACTATGTACGACACTTAAATGAGTTAAGCATTTATGTAGGGTGTCATTGAAGTATAGACGACATTTTATTTAACTTACCGGTTTCAAATCCCTAATAATAATTGTGTAAAGCATATCTTTCACCTATATACCGAAAGATACTGGAAAACATTATATAGGACATCGGAATGCGATATTGGCACGTGGTATGTATTATCAAAAAAAAATCCATTGAGACGAAATTTGAATAAGAAAAGTATAAGTTTTTAGTTCATGTATGCATCTAGCGAGCTACTTATATTAATCTTGAGACCGTATGGATAACTTGAATTTCTGTCTAGAGTAATTTTCACATTCGCAAGTTTCATGAATTAAACATATTTCAAAACCAAAAAAAGAGGTATATCCGAAATAAAAAGTTATTGCACCTAGAGCTATTTATTTTGGCATTATATAAAATCATTTGAGGTAAAAATGGATAGTTATTATTGGTATTAAAATTGAACAAATTTAAATGGGGTATACTTATGCGTTTATAGAAACATAAGGGGAAATTTAAGAAGAGTTGGTTCATGCACTTTGTAAAATTCGTTTTTCTTTCTAAACACATTAGAATGGCACTCGGAATTTTATTAAAACTCGCATTCAAAAAGAATATTTTGTAGGAACAATAATATATTCCTTGAGCACCACAGTTAAATTAACAAATATACAACATATAATTTCAAAAGTAAAAGTTTGATCTATTTACGGTTGTAGCCTATCTATTGCAATTTGTCACCTCCAATCACATTATACTGAATGTTCAAAGAAAATTTATTTGGCGGCCTGCATCTAATCAAACAAGAAATAGATTTTACATTCGAAAAGTCGGAAGTTTCTTATCTAGTTCCAATTTTGTGTTGTTTGATCATGTGCTTTGTGCATGCTACAGTGAACCGACTGCAGGAAAATATTATCATGCAAAAGAATAGACTGTGAAGCCTAATTGGTGTTTGGCTAAACTAGATGGCAAGCATTTTTAAAGAGAAATGGAAAAAAAACAAAACGTTATTCCGCTGTTAAGGAAACAACAGCATCAAATATATCATAACGAAAATCACATTTTTATTGATCCCTAGATGTAATCAACAAATTCATATTGCGTTATTTATTTATTGTAGATATTTTCTACGAAATATATTGAACACTTTTTGGCAGTGTTCATTATTTGCGAATATATTATTTGGCAAACCCATTACATTGACGTTTTAATGACAATTTATTATGCATTCGGCTTGTAATCAAGTCAGATATTAGAAAATTTAAGAAATAATATTCATTAACTTACCAGTGCATACAAATTAATAAAAACATACATTGTGGACATATATTGTTTCATAAAGAGACCGTAGGCCAAAAATACTCTAAGCTCATGACTAATAGATTATTTCTCCACACATCTTTTCTCTGAAAAGTAAAGTCAAACTAAATAAACTCTTCTTGAATGGGTTCTATGTAAGTCCTAAGCATTTTGTAATTGTTGGCGACCGTATTAATCACGTTTCCAATTTTAACTTTTTTTGAACACCACAGAGAGAAAAGTGGTTTACAAATCTGTAACGTCCTCGGTGAGCCTAAAATCTTACGCCTTACTTTTAAGTGAAATCGTAAAATTCAATATTCTGTATACAATCTTTGCTGTGTTTTTTTCTTAATCTTTTTATTCTCAATCCAAACTTAAAAACATATCGACCCAGGTAAAAAACCTTAATCTTAAGTATTAAATTTTTTTTTATTTTTGGACTTCATTAGAAAGTAAATTTACGAAACCCGCTGTTTTTCTCACACGCGCGTCAAGTACACCGGATTTGCTATTTTCGAAACAAAAATGAAATTTACGTGTACCGTAGAACTACCATTTGCTTTGTTAACCAAATCTGGCAATGGTAATTGACCCTTTTTAGCCTAAACATACAGCCTCCTATTCATAAAGTGATAGGATATTACTCGCGGAATGAGAGGATTGTTTTATAACATGCTTCTCGTTATATTTGTATTATTATATGTTTGCATGTAAAGCTTTAGAAGTACTAATAAGAACAGCAGCAGCAACTAGACTATATATATATATATATATATATATATATATATATATATATATATATATATATATATATATATATATATATATATAGTGTGTGTGTGTGTGTGTGCGTGCGTGTGTGTATTACATAAATTCATATGCCTAGCAAACTTTTGAATGTTTTTTTCCTTTTGAAAAGGCATGCTGGTTTCTTTTAATGTTCGCCGATAACATGAAATTCAAAATATTTACAAATAAAAGTTTCTACGATTTAGTTATATTCATTTGGCTTTGGCGATCTGAAAACTTCTGAATTTTCGTAAGGTAAAATTTAAAAGCGATCACTTGGTAAATGTGTATCCGTTTGTGTTTGTGTGTGTGCCTGTTTGCATGTAAATGTCATTCGCGCTGTATAGCAAAGTGATGTCTGAGACCTGGTCATTATTTTATTGATGGCTTGAGAATTAACCATCTGTGTGCATTGTTCGCTGTTACGTGTACGTGTGCTATTTTTCCGAGTGTAGTTTTTCGTTTCACCTTGTTGCGCAAATTTGTGTTCTTCACTTGGTAACAGGGCAAGTGTTGAACGCTCATATTGTTTAGAAATTTCTGTCACCGTATGTGCATCTGTTTTTTCCTCTTCAGTTTGTTGCCAATCCAATTGAATGTTTGTTGAGTCTAGTCGAGGGCGTGTTTCGTCTTGCCTGGATACTAGTAAATTGTTGTTGAATTTTGTTATTCGTGGCCAATCGATTAGAATATCATGTTGATGAAACTTTTGAATATTTAGGCCAGGTGCTTGTTGTTTTATATAAGCGAGTCAGATTTGTTGCCACCAGCATAATCAATTGAAAACCCAGAATGTATATAAATGAAAGATTTTAGAGCGATGTTTAGTAATCTCGAAATAAATGGCCTTTATCCACTTTGTTATTAATGTGTATTTTCTTCCTATTTAGACATATACTGTGGAATATATATACATTTAAAAAAACATTAATTTATAAGTAATTTCAAGTACAAAACGAATCATATTAGCAAATGACCTGCATCACAAAATTGCATTCAAAGGAGTTAGTTAAATTGAAAGCGGGTGAAAACTATATACCATTTTTTCTACATGTATTCGTATATTTATATACATCTCTCATTAATTTTTTATTAAACTTTTCTGTTATAAAATCAATTATAATATCACAACGATTACACTAATAATGACTGATATTGAATTTAAACAATCATTGGGGTAAAGTCCCAAATCTCTGAACGAATAAAATTCTTTATTGGCCAAATTAAATTTAATTTAATCTGTGAGCTTCTAGGTGACCTGCGAGAAAATAAATACAAATTAGATCACTTCAAATTTTTTTTATTTTTAAATAGTACTGCGAGTAGTTTAGCAACTTCCTATTTATTTTGTTCTTGCTTAATAACAATAATGGAAAATATATACTGTAAGATTTAAAAGAAACATGTTGCGCGACAGGGAATAGATCATTTACCTGATTATCGGGTTGCGATCCGATTTGTTTGCATCCGCTGTCTTCCTGATTTTTCCACCATAATTTTCGATAATCAGATACGGTTATCTTTTTCAATGGAAAGCTCATATCATAATAAGTTGACAATCAATATGTCAAGTGGAAATATTAGTTTAAACTGCCCAATTTATCCTTCTTGTTAGATCTCTTAAGCATAAAATGCTAGGAAAATGTATGTCAAATTGGTTTGTGTATATGTCTGCATGTGTACACGCTTCGAAATGAGATTAATGTGATTTAGTCACAATTACTGACAACTCACTAGATAAGCGTACGCCATGCCTGTGTGTATGTTTTCTCGTTTGTTTTTGATTGAGGAGTAATCAACTATTGCACGTGTATACTCATCCCAGTGAAATTACAGCGATTTAGCAACATCTGATTAATCACTAGATAAACGTATACCACATCTGTGTGTTTCTCTCTGTGTGTGTGTGTGTGAGCGTTTGCTTAAGACTGATAAATAATCTGTTACATGTAATTAATGGCACGTGTAACAGAAATTCACATGAAACTAATATGATAACTGTCATTTCCTAAACGCACACGTCAGACCTATTTTTACACATTGTTTTGTCCACCTATGTGGGATGGTCCACGTACTTGGATGTCTTCCGTATTTATTATTAGCGTATCGTCTAGACGAGCCTTAATTATGCCTAATTCTGCAGTTAAATTATTCATTTGAGAAGTCAATGCCTGAATCAACGTTTCCAACCCATCAGAAGCCATTTTAAATGTACGACAAATGCTTTATTTTTACTCAATTATATATAGAATTTTTCTCGCACAACGAGCATCGATTTAATAAAACAAATTTACACATTAATTAATTTATGTTCACTTCAGCTCTAAGTCTGCTTTTCTCATTGGGCTGACTGCTTCATTCTTATACGGACGCTTCTGCGAGGAATTTCTGTTGAAATACTGTCTGCCCTAGATAAGACCCTTTGTTCATTATTTGTCTTAAAGGTGGCCATTGCCACATCTTCCCCCCCTCAGGAATCGGCTTTCGCACTCTGCTTAAACGATCCAGTGCCACAGCTCGTGGTCCATCGGGCTGGCTAACAAAAACAGTATTGTGCTCTGCGTCCACCCTCTCCACGCGATACGGCCCATCATTGACAGCCTGCAGTGCCATGGGCTCGACCTTCGCTACCATTACATAGTCGCCGACCTTTAGGCGAGTGCGTGTCGGTTGCCTTGCATAGCCTTGTCGCTGTGTGGCGCCTACATATTCAGTTAACTGTTTTAGTCGTTCCTGAATATCCGCTATGGTGCAGCGCTCATGGGATCCTTGGATTACCGGTTCACCTGGCAGTCTTATGTGTCCTCCATAGACCATGGTCGTTGGAGCGAATCCTGTAGCTGTTGAGACAGTAAAGCGCATGGCCCGCTCGACCAAATGTAATTTGTCTCTCCACGTTCCCGGGCTCTCGTGGCACCAGCATCGCAGTACCTCTTTCATCGTCCTATGTGCGCGCTCAGCTGTCGCATTGGTTTGCGGGTGATAAGTGGCTGTGCGGGAATGCTTTATGTCAAGGTCTTTGCACCACTGATTAAATTCTTTCGACTCAAACTGTGCGCCTTGATCGGTAACAATAACTTGTGGTGCACCGAATCGACTGAGCCATCGCTCTTCTAAGCACGTTATAATCTTTTCTGTTGTGATCTTCTTCAGTGGTACAAACTCGACCCATCGGGTAAACTTATCGACCATGGAAAACACATAGGACACGCCGCCGCGAGCTACCGGCAGTGGACCTACCAGGTCGATATGCAGAAACTCGTTCCGTGCAGTGGCATTGAAAGCAATCGGCGTGACTTTTTCTCGTTTTTGTGGTTTACAACGTTGGCATGTAGTGCACTGTTGACAATAGCTACGAATTTCTTTGGACATGCCAGGCCAATACAATCGTGACTGCAATGTCTCAATGAGCCGCCCAGCGCCGGGATGTCCTAACGTTTCATGCCAAAAGGCCATTAATTCTGTTCTTATAGATTCTGGCACAAACCATTGCACTGTTTGTCCTTCTTTCCGCACCAACAGGCCGTTCTGTAGACTCAACGTTTTATATGGTGCAGACACCCCTGTGCCGTTTTTTAATTGATTAACTATTTCCTGACATGTAGCATCTCTACCCTGTTCTTCAGAGACTTTTATAAGCGGCGAAACCCGCACAGCGGAAATTCTGCTGAGCGCATCGGCCGCCGCATTCTCGATTCCTGCTCTATGATGAATTGATATATCGTACTCTTCTAGTTCTTCAATGGCTCGATGTACACGTTTCTTCTCAATACATAGTGATCTCCAATGCACTAGCGCTTTGTGGTCAGTAAAGACGTCCACGTGTCCCCCGATGACAAAATATCTAAACTTCCGCAGCGCCCATTGTACGGCAAGTAATTCTTTTTCTGTGACTGTATAGTTCTGTTCCGCCTTAGTGAGTGTGCGACTTATATATTGCGCAGGACGTCCGTCAGCTTGTAACACCGCTCCTATACCAATATCTGACGCGTCTGTAACAATTGACATATTACCTACCGGGAAAGTCAAAATAGTTGCATCTATTAATTTCTGCTTGCATAGCACAAACGCTTGTTGAGCCTCCTCCGTCCAACGAAATGGTATCTTGGCACTAGTTAACTGAGATAAGGGCTGTTGCGTAACCGCCATCCCTGCGAGGTATGGTCTATAGAAATTCACCATACCAATAAACCGGCGCAATTGTTTTCTAGTAGTAGGCACCGGATAATCCCTGATAGGTTGTACATTCGAATCTAACGGCATGCATCCGTCCGCTGAGACTAAGTGCCCCAAGAACCGCACTTCTTGACCTATCTGTACCTTTTCTGGATTAAAATGTAATCGCCATTCTACAGCTTTGGCCAACATCTTCTGCAGCCTCACACGTAATTCGTGTTCAGTAGTGGCCCATATAATAACATCGTCTACGTAAGCTGTTGTACACGTTAAGTCAGACACGAACGAGTCCATCATTCTTTGGAAACACTTTCGGTGCGTTTTTAAGGCCAAATGGTACCCGGGTGAATTGGAAATGACCTTGGGGTACTTGTACCGCTAACTTCCATCGGTCTTCGGGCCGCACACCTATTTGCCAAAATCCCTGTTTAAGATCAAGCACGGCAAACCATTTGCCTCCCGCTAGCTGTAAGAACAGATCACGCAGAGCCGGCATGGGATACGGGTCCGGTTTAGTTACTGAGTTCAATTGCCTAAAATCAGCCGCTGGTCGGAGCGAACCATCCTTTTTCGTAACATAAACCATCGGAGCACGAAAAACAGATGTTGACGGTTCAAGAACGCCGGCTTCTATCATTTCTTGGGTTGCTCGAGTCGCTGCTGCTAATTTCTTTGGAGGAGCACCATATACTTTTGGTGGTTCGTAACCGTCATTTAGTTCTAGCCATAGCTTAAACTGGTCGACCGTCGGCCCTGGACGCTCGCTACAATCAGGCAGTTGGAATATAATGTTATATTGGGTTTGAAGATTCTTCCACCACCCAGGCAGACAACTGGTCTCCTCCTGCATCTTAGGGGTACATATAGACTTTATTGAACTTATTCCCTCAGGCCGCGATAGGCATACACGTTTATTTTGACAGTCTATCGTCTTAACCCATTTTCTAATGAAATCAAGTCCCAATAAGGGCGTTTGCGTATTCGAAACAACAAAAGACATATGATAGACATTTTCATTTATTAACAACTTCGTGTCCCACTCGCCCACAGCCACCATCGATGCGCCCGATGCCTGACATAAACTTGCTTTCGTAGGTTTTACATTGTTCAATGGCCAAGTCAATGGTAGTACCGACACATCAGCTCCAGTATCCAATTGCATTATTACTGGCTGTCCGTTGAAGAGTTCTAAAAATTTAACTTTAATGAAAATTCTTACATTTGGCAATGTTTCCCACACTTCCTTTTCTTCAAAGGCCATCTGGTTCGGACCACTTTTTTGTTTGATCTGCTGGTCTTCATTCGATCTACCCATCGGAGGCACCAAAGGATTAATATACGTGCTCTGCTCTCTCCCACCTTTATTTGTGAGATTGTGCACCCTGTTACCCCACTGCACTGGCCGTTCTCGAGGAGCAGTACATGGGTTTTGCTGACGCTTATACGTCGTATTCGTCGGAGCTGGAGTCCTTATATACTGACTTTGCTTCCAGGCCACTGGCTGTTGCCTTCTGTCGCGGAACTGCTTATTATGCCGCGAAGAATTCCAATACGGTATGTCGCTCCTCTCAGATGTCGTAACTGGACCCATGCGTGGAGATGCAGCTGCCACTTTGTTTGTCATTATGGCCGAACTTTGAAGAGCCTGAAGTCTCTCTTCAAGGCCTCCCTGGGCGCTGGATATTTCACCGTATCTGGTAGGATCCAGCAGCATGAACATGATGGCCTCATGTGGTTGCAAGCCGGGTAAAGACTCGGTAAGCTTCGAGAACCACCGCTTGATACGTGCCATGGTATCCATGGGCATCTCACCCATTAATGGTTTCAGGCTGTATAATTCTAAGAACACTTCCTGAGGCCTAGCCCGGAAATGATCCAACACGCGTCTTTTGTATTCTTCATACGTGAGGTCAACCGGCAATTCCAATTGGACTGCTACTGTCCGGTCCACTAATTCCTGCACAGCTACACGCACAATAGGTGCTTCCAATGTAAATTCTTGGGCTCGAACTGATGCTTCAAATTTTTCGAACCACAACTGTGGCCTTTCCACATCTAGTGGTGCCAACATCGGCTTAAACTCTGATGACGGTCTGAAATAATTCGTTGATTCGGCTGAAAACGCCGGCATATTTCCTCCTGATTCCTCTTCGGCGTGGTCGCCATTGTTGTGTCCACCTATGTTGGATGGTCCACGTACTTGGATGTCTTCTGTATTTATTATTAGCGTATCGTCTAGACGAGCCTTAATTGTGCCTAATTCTGCAGTTAAATTATTCATTTGAGAAGTCAATGCCTGAATCAACGTTTCCAACCCATCAGAAGCCATTTTAAATGTACGACAAATGCTTTATTTTTACTCAATTATATATAGAATTTTTCTCGCACAACGAGCATCGATTTAATAAAACAAATTTACACATTAATTAATTTATGTTCACTTCAGCTCTAAGTCTGCTTTTCTCATTGGGCTGACTGCTTCATTCTTATACGGACGCTTCTGCGAGGAATTTCTGTTGAAATACTGTCTGCCCTAGATAAGACCCTTTGTTCATTATTTGTCTTAAAGGTGGCCATTGCCACACGCGTACTCTCCTACCAGTTGAAACAAGGTACTACACTTTCGGCCGAGAACTTCTCGCCATCCACGACGCAGTGCGCCATTTCATCAGCATCATTGGCAGTAGCAGATTTGTTGTTTTCACAGATCATGCACCACTAGTTAGCGCACTTCGAAACACAACTTCATTTATCGCCAAGTACCCTGCCAGAGTGGAAAGACAGCTTTCTCGTCTAAGCGAATAGAACATTGACGTCTTTCACGTCAAGGGCAAACAGAACTTCATTGCAGATGCCCTGTCCAGGCCAGACGTCTCGCTACAACCACCTTCGCCGTCACCATTCACTGTCAACTCCGTGGCACTCAGTGAACCTGCACTAACGCCAACTCTCCTGCAAACTAAACAACGCGGTGACATTCACATTCAAAAATCAATAGCCCGTCACCCAACCAAGTTCATATGCCGTCTGTGGGAAGGCTTACCAATTGTTTATTTCACGGGTAAGCAGCCCAACAAGCCAGTTCTGCCGACCAGCCTTCAGAGAAAAGTTTCCGATTCAATTCACTCAATTTCTCACCCAGGAAGCCAAGCGACTGTCCGACTTCTTACAGATCGTTTCTGGGGTCACAGACTTAGGCAGAATGTTAAACGATGGGTCTCAGAGTGTGCAATTTGTCAGAAAAACAAGATCACACGACACACTCGTTCTAGGTTGCAACATTTTTGGTCTACTTCTCGCCTAGCCATCGTCCACATCGACATAGTTCATCTGAAAAAGGTTCAAGGTTTCAACTACCTTCTAACTATGATCGATAGATTTACACGGTGGTCTGCGGCATTACTTCTTGGCACCATTTCTGCAGACGAAGTAACTAACGGTTTTATCTCTGCATGGATATCCAATTTTGGTGTTCCCAATGAGGTCATCACGGACAGAGGCACTTGCTTCTCATCTGATCGTTCCAAAACCACCTTGCGGTACATGGGATGCATCTTACGCCAGACGACTGCCTACCATCCCCAGGCTAATGGCATGGTAGAGAGAATGCATAGGGAACTCAAAGCAGCTTTAGCATCCTCGTCAATTAATGGCAACTGGGTCGATGCACTACCTTTAGTTCTGCTGGCCATGCGTTCCCGTACTCGTGAATCCATTAAAACGTCTGCGTCACAACTCTTGTATGGCATGGATCTACGCCTGCCTAGTCAGCTCCCACGTCTACTACCGGCACAAGATGACCCACAAAACGAAGCTACCCGCCTTCGACTTCATTTCGGTAACATGTCCGAACAGCAGCCGAGACACACGCCTCGTCCAGTCTTCGTTCACCCAC
The DNA here is from genome assembly GCA_029291075.1 of Eudiplozoon nipponicum. NCBI lineage: Eukaryota > Metazoa > Platyhelminthes > Monogenea > Mazocraeidea > Diplozoidae > Eudiplozoon > Eudiplozoon nipponicum. Next base: position 26,061 of record JAQBSW010005410.1, on the reverse strand, counting down.
TGCTCCACAGCTGCAAGAGAGTAATCGTTCGCAACAATAATTCTGTTGCACCATTGCAACCCAAGTATCGTGGTCCTTACCCGATTTTACTAAAACAGCCAAAATACTTCATCATTATGCAGGCGCTACACCGACATCAGTAAGCATAGACAGGTTAAAACCGTTTATCGAACCACCTGATCCTGAGAGTGTTCAACCTTCTACACACGTCTCAGGCTCCGTCTGCCCACAATCTCAATAACCTGCTTTGTATAACGCGTAATTAATTTTTTAAAACATTAACATTAACTATAAAATTTTTTAACCTTACGTTAATTTTCGTATTTGTCTCACGTGGCATAACCAGCTGTTCTTAGCTAACAATTGTGTAGCATTTTTGAACAGTTCTTAGGTATTATGCCATCTCTGAGGCAATGTTCGTGTACATAGTTTTATGCAGTTACCTTTGATTTTAATGTATATATTTTCACATTATAATGTATTTCTCACACATGACATTACACTGCCTATTTTGGTATGACCAGCTACTTAGAGCTAACGCTTTCGTGTAGCAACACTAAGTAGTGATCAGCTTCATATCATGGTACAGGCCACTTTCAATGCATATCTCAACTTTATCAATTGCACAAAGACCACTCTACAAATATCATGACCACAACGTTGAGCACTCTAGCTCCTTTGGTCGTATACAAACACATTGGCAACGATCACGCTGCGGCTCCAAAAACTTACACTGCCCTATTTTGCCTCACGTGCTATGACCGACCACTAGAGCTAACAATTTGTGTAGCAATTCATAGTGGTTACCTGGCATCATATCATTGTTGAAGCAACCAACAAGCATATTTAAGCCCAGCACTTATGGTTCATCATATTTTTGCTTAACTTGGTTCGAACTCTGTCATGCATTTCTTATCTAGCCTCGCAGAGAGGAATATTCGTTTTCTTTTTTTTCAGAGAGGAAAGTGTCGTAACGACACAAATCAATCGCCGACATATTGCGTAAATTAAATTCAAATTTATTTACGTTGCACCAATGAGAAAAAAGCGAAATTGCCGTTTAACCACGTTTAACCAATAGTGTGCAAGTAGACATATTGCATGCTATTTAAGCACGGTAATTTACCATGCAAGTCAGTTGTGGAATTTGCATTCTACCTGCTTCACGCGTGTGCGTTCTGTCGGCTGTCAATACCTACGCTGGTGATTTGATAGTTTCACCAACAACTAACTACATCCGTGACTCATCTTGTTGCGGTATACCGGAGAGACGAGCCAATTAAGTGCAGGACCTGCAGGACACTATCCACAACGCGATTACAGCTCAACCACGGGAGCGACAACTCAACCAGAGTCCACCCAAGGCTCTAGGACATCTTCAACTCTGAAGACTTCAAGAGAACGCATTACCAGGCCCTCTTAAGGGCCCCCCATATCAGTAACTAATCTCTATTCAGAGCACCTTAACCGAGTTTGTAACGTCGTACGGCATTTACTTGTAATGTAATAATGATAATATATACATTATGAAAGACTCGCATCAGATAGGGCACTGAAAGTAAATGCCATGTGACGTTTCAACAAAGTTAAGATCCGTAGATAATGAGAGACCATCACTGTTCGTGGCCCTGATTAGGACCGGAATTTACGTTCTCCGACAAATGCCGAGAAGGTTTGTTTCTGTTGCAGTATCTAGAATTACTCCTAGTAACTTGAGGCCGGCTCTAGTAGACTGGCTGGTGTTCCTTCTCTGTGTAGTCGAAACCAGAGAGGCGAGTTAATGTTTGATGGCTCGGAATTGTCTTGCTCAAGATCTGCAGCAATACTGTGATGGCTGGCACACGTAAAAGCCCAATAAATAGATAATTGATATAATGGACTAATTTTGCAGCATTAACAAGATTGGATTGATTAAGATCCAAGTGACTAGGTGAGACAGCTTCGTTTACGCAAGTCCAGAAGTCAGCGTAGTTAAACAGTCAAATATACAAAGAGACAACAATCACGAGTTTTGTACAGTAGGAGATCTAAAACGCGTTATATAAAGCATAGTAAATAAACCATGCTTATATTATTTTGCAAGCGTAAGCTCGCACACTATTGGTTAACGGCAAATTTTGCTTGTTTTACTTGGTACCGCGTAAATGAAATTTTAAATTCATTTAGGCAGTATGTCGGCGAATTTTTCTCAATCATTAAATCATTTTACTTTCTTAAAAAAAGAGAAAAATCCTCTCGGCGAGACTTTATTGGTAATGTAGGGCAGAGTTCAAACCCAGTAAAGCAACTAGTTATTACTCTGCCCATAGCTATGTAGAGGTTCCTAACCTATTCGTGTCTGAGAACCCCATAGATACCAGATCGTGTGCAGTCCTATTATAAGCAGTAGAATCTGATAAGCTTGTATTTTCTTTCACATCTGCTAAATCTATACCTGCCATGTCTTGTGCTAAATTGCTAGTGTCTTCAAATATAAGATGAGCTTCTATATTGATTGAATTTAATTATTAAATTGACATTTAATGTTAGGCAATCGGGATGTGAAACCTTTCACGTACAAAACACCCGAACAAATAATCTGGAAAGAAATAGACGCGAAAAACATAATTATTAAATTACCTGTTCCAGAACGTCCCCAAATGCGTGCATCTATAAAAAATAGAAGACAGTGTTAGCAGGCGTATATCGATCAAATTTTAAATGAAGAAAAATGAAACATTTGCAGCAGGTCGAGGACAGTAATGCTCAAAAACTCAAAATGGCGCACAATTCAAAGTCAAGTATTTAAACAAAGAAAGTTATGGAAAATAAATAAATAAATTCTTTTTAAATAAAATTCGTTTCAATCAGCCAAGGTGGTTTAAATTTATCAGTTAATGTGTGGCGGGAGATAAACCCTCCGCCAAAATTAAAGTAACATTAACTGATAAATTTAAACCACCTTGGCTGATTGTAACGAATTTTATTTAAAAAGAATTTATTTATTTATTTTCCAGAACCTTCTTTGTTTAAATACATGACTTTGAATTGTGCGCCATTTTCAGATTTCGAGCATTACTGTCCTCGATTGGTTGTATCTCCTTTGGCCTGCTGCAACTGTTTGATTTTTCTTTATTACAAATCTGACCAATTTCTACAATATACGCCTGCTAACACTGTCTTATATTTTTTATTGATGCACGCATAGGAGGGACGTTCTGGAACAGGTAATTTAATAATTCTGTTTTTCGCGTCTATTTCTTTCCAGATTATTTGTTTGGGTGTTTTGTACGAGACAGGTTTCACATCCCGATTTGCCTAATATTAAGTGTCAATCTAATAATTAAATTTGTTAAAAACGGAAGCTAATCTTAAATTTGAGGACACTAGCAAGTTAGCGCAAGACATAGCAGGTTTGAATTTAACAGATGCGAATGAAAATATCAGCTTATCAGATTCTTCTGTAAATTCTAGGACTGTAAACGATCTGGCATCTAGGGAGTTCTCAGACACGAATAGGTTAGGAGCCTCTACAAATGTAACTTTAATTTTGGCAGAGGAATTATCTTCCTCCACAGCTATTACATTTTTTTAAAGAAATGTACGGTAAATGCTTGACAGAAGCGTGCTCGTTGGTTGCTTTAACTATGATATGATGCCAAATAACCATTAAAAATTGCCACACAAATTGTTAGCTGTAGTGGCCGGTCATACCTCCTAAAGCGAAATAGAGTAGTGTGAGGTTTTGAGAGCCGCAATTTGAGGATTGCAATGTAGATTGCAATGTAGATTGCCACTGAAGTTGCCAAGTTTTATTTGAAAACTGGGCAGCCTCGATCACCGTCAATGTGTTTGAAATCTACCAAAGGAGCTAGTGTGTGCTTGACGTTGTGGTCATGATATTCGTAGAGTGTGCACTATGCAACTAATGAAGTTAAGATATGCATTGAAAGTGGCCTGTACAATGATATAAAGCCAATGACTACTTAATGTTGCTACAAAAGGCGTTAGTTTTAAGTAACTGGTCATACCAAAATAGGCAGTGTGAGCTCAGGTGTGAGCCTTAGGTTGCAACAGTACAATGTAAAATTATATATACATGAAAATTAAATGGCAACGGAGAAAAGTGTACTCGAGCATTGCCGCAGACATGGCATAATACCGAACTGTTCAAAAATGCTACACAATTATTAGCAAATAACAGCTGGTTATACCACGTGGGACAAGTGGGTGTGAGTAAAGCAAATGAATCACGTGGATCCATAGAGGATACGTCGTAGAATAACAAAGAATTAATGAAAAATGTCAGTTATGCTGTACGCAAAGTAATCTATTGCAAAGTTGAGATTGTAGACAGATATAGCCTGAGACGCGTGCAGAAGGTTGTATGTTGCCAGGACCAGGCGGTTTGATAAACGGTTTTAACCTGTCTTAGCTTACCGATGTAGGTGTCGCAACATGCATGATAATGAATTATTGCCGATGTCTGAGAAAAATCTGGTAAGAAACGCGATACTTTGATTGTAGTGGTGCAATAGCAGTGTCGTTACTAACGAGTACTCTCTTGCAGCAGTGAAGCTGCGGGTAAGCGAAGACTAGACGAGGAGTATGTCTCTGCTGCTATTCAGACAGGTTACCGAATTGAACTCGAAGGCGGGTCATCATTTGCGGGTAGTAGACGTGGGAGCTCATTAGGCAGGCGTAGGTTTATTCCGTGCAAGTGTTGTGACGCAGACGTTTTAATAGATTCACGAGTACGGGAATGCACGACAAGTAGGACTAATGTTAGTGCATTGACCCAGTTGCCATTAATGGACGAGAATGCTAAAGCAGCTTTGAGTTCCCTATGTATTATTTCTACCATACTGTTAGATTGGAGATGGAAGGCAGTTGTCTGGCGTAAGGTGCATCTTATGAACCCAAGGTTGTTTTCAAATCGGACCGATGAGAAGAAAATGCCTCTATCAGTGATGACATCATTGTGGACACCATAATGGGCTATTCATGCAGAGATATAACCGTTTGTGACTTTGTCTACAGAAATGGTGCCAAGAGGTAATGCCACAGGGCACCGTGTAAATCTATCAATCATAGTAAAAAGGTAGCTGAAACCTTGATCCGTTGTCAGATGAACTTTGTCGATGTGGACGATGGCTAGGCGTGAAGCAGTTTGGAAATGTTGCAACTTAGAACGAGTGTGGCGTGTGGTCTTGTTTTTCTGGCAAATGCCACACTCGGAGACCCATCGTTTAGTGTTTTGATTGAGCCAGTTACCCAAAAATCGATCTGTAAGAAGTCTGACAGTCGCCTTGCTTCCTGTGTTAGAAATTGAGTGAATTTAGTTAAAAACCTTTTTCTGAAAGCTGGTCGGCAGAACTGGCTTGTTGTTCTTCTTACCAATTAAGGAAACAATGGGTAAGCCTTCCCAGAGACGGCTTAAGAACATTGTTGGGTGACGGGCTACTGATCTTTGAATGTGAGTGTCAGCGCGCTGTTCTTTTTGCAGGAGAGATGGCGCTAGTGCAGGTCCCCTGAGGGTCACGGAGTTGACTGCGATTGTCGACGGAGAAGGTAATTGTATCGTGACGTCTGGCCTGTAAAGTACTTCCGCAATGAAGCTTGTCGAATTGCCATTCGCTCAGACGTGACAGCTGGCGTTCTACTCTGGAAGGGTACTTGGCGAGAGGTTAAGTCGCGTTTCAATTTACACTAATTGATGGTGCATGATCTGTAAAAACAACAAATATGCTGTTGACAATGATGCTAATAAAGGGACACACTGCGTCATGGATGGCGAGGAATTATCGACTGAAGGTATAGTATCTTGTTAATACTGATTCAAGAGTACGCGAACTCCGATCTCTTGTTTTATTAGAAATAGTCTTTGGAAATCTGGATGCGTTATCATTGTAGCGTTTGTTAACGAGTTGATGGTGAGTCAAAGTAATTCCTCGTCATCAGATGACCAAGAAATGATGGAGTTCCTGCTAAGTAATTTTCGATTCCGCAGGTGCCTACACAACTTATAATGTTGTATCGATAGTCCGTGGAAGAACTTGCGATAGTATATAAGGAATCTCAAAATTTTCTGCATCTCAATAACAGTCTTTGGTGACTTAATATTGTTGATTGAATTTGCCTTCGACGACAAAGTTTAAATACCTAGTTGAGTGATACGATGCCCTAGGAAATCCACGGATGTAGTTGAAATCTGCGTCTTATCACAATTAATCTTGAGTCCGTGGTTGGATAAGTGTGAGAGGACATTTCGTAAGTGCTTTGGATGAGATTCTAAGTCTGGACTGAAAACCATTATTTCATCTTTGGAATGTCTGTATAGTACACTTCAGACCAAAATGCTTGTAGAGGTATTCGAAAATGCCAAATAGAGTAATGACTGCAGTCTTTACTATATCATCTGGCGCTAACGGAGTGTGATGGCAGTCTTGTCTGAGATCAATATCTAAGAAGAAATTGCTACCGTTGAGTTTATCAAGTAAGTGGGTAATATTGGGAAATGGATGTGCTTCGGATTTGGTCACCGAATTTAACTAGCAATAATCTCTGCAGGCTTTGTACGATCCGTTTGATTTGGAAACTAAGTTCAGTGGTGACACCCATGTACTATCGATGGTCTGATGATTCCCTCTTCCAATAATCATGCAAATTCCTCTTGGACAGCTTTCAGCTTAGCAGGAGCAATGGTCGCTTTTGGAGTCCAAAAGGCTGTCCTGCTATGACGATATGGTGTACCGTTTTCGAGATTCGTAACTCTGACTCGCTGAGATCAAAAAGCAACTTGTATTATCAAAGAGCTGCTGATATCTCTATTGAATGATGCACTGGGATTGGCTGAATGACATCTAACTCCAAAAGTTCGGAGGCAAGTGTCCGAAAACTTCGCTCAAATCTGTTGGAGGGTTCAATGGTTTTTTGATTGGCAAGATAAACAATGGACCGATAATGAAGTTGTGAGTGAATTTATGCCGTAAACCTATGTGGAGTGTGCGATGCCAAAAACCGTAAGTAGTTGCAAGGAAAATGCCAAGAGACATCTCGGCCATGGAATAACGCTTGAGAACCAAAATTGCTGCATCTGTGTCTACGATGAATTCTTTGCCAGTTCTGAAACCGAGAAAATGCAGGTGTTCGGTTTTTTGTCAGGTCATACAAATAAGTAGGCTGGTCATTGCGAATGAAATTGTCAGTTTTGCTTTCTAAGTGGCATATTCGGCGTAGACGAAAGGAGTCAATGAGAACGTCAGATTGAAAGAACTTGCTTCATAGTCGCGCCGTTGATGCCGTTGATGTGCAGAAAGTACGGTCTTCTACTTTCTGCGCCATACGTTTCCCGATCCTGACGCTCCACTGCGTCTACTTTTTAGGACTGGACGGTCAACTGTTGAATTTGGCACACATTCGGGAATTCTTCCGAACGGCGGAAATAGACTTCACAGGAATGAAAATACTTCTGGTGATTATAGCACCAGGTCTTTGTGGCATATTTATTAAAAGATTGCGGGAATCTAGATCACTGCTTATAGTTATTTCATGTCTTGTTTGGTATGAGAGGTCGTGCACTCACGTGATTCAGCTCAGATTTCCCCATGAGCAATCCTTCTAGAACCTTAGCCATGTTCATTATAGTTTTCTCTTAAGAGATGATCCTATCTTCCTGCGGGGAAGGACAATTCGATGACAAATTTAACTTAGGTTTTAAAACCCTTAATTCTAACTCGCATCGTGCTGATAAGTCATCTATGGAGAGGGAGTTTGGGAGCTCTCTGGCAAACAATTTTAATGACTGAGGAAGGTTATTGATAGAAACAACCCTAGCTTCAGTATCAGAAATATTCGCTTTATACCAACGTTTCCGCAGTTCCATTAAAATCTCGATGGGGCCACGATTTGGCATGTCTAGCTGCCAATACGTATTTATTATCTGCCCTTTCACAGTGGGTCACAATAAGAATTCCACTTTATCTTCGAGTCCTAAAAAAGCATTGGTAGTATCTTAATGGCCTCAAGTTTTGGATAAATCTTTCGCTGTAATTCTAAAGGTAGTTGTTGTGGCCACCTAATGGCATACATCCCTCCGTTGAGACTGACTGACCCAGGAACCACACTTCCGGACCTATCTGAACTTTTTTTCTGGATTAAAATGTAATCGTCATTCTACAGATTTGGCCAACATCTTCAGCAGCCTAATACGTGATTTGTGTTCAGTAGGCGCCCATATAATAACATCGTCTACGTGGCTGTTATACAATTTAAGTCAGACACAAAAGAGTCCATCATCCTTTGGAACACTTTCAGTGTGTTTTTAAGACAAAAGAGTACCTGGGTGAATAGTAAATGACCTTGGGACACCTACACCGCTAACTTCCATTGGTTTTTGGGCCGCACACCTATTTGCCAAAATCCCTATTTAAGATCAAGCACAGCAAACTATTTGCTTCGCGCTAGCTATAGGAACAGATCACGCAGAGCCGGCGTTGGATAGGGGTATGGTCTAGTCACAGAGTTTAATTGCCGGCTTCTATCATTTCTTGGGTTGCTCTAGTCGCTGGTGCTAATTTTTTTGGAGTAGAACCATGTACTTTTGGTGGTTTGTAATATTCATTTAGTTTTAGCCATAGTTTAAACTGGTCGACCGTCGGCCCTGGACGTTCGCTGCAATCAGGTATTTTGAATATAATGTTATAATGGGTTTGAAGATCCTTCCACCACTCAGGCAGACAACCGGTCTCCTCCTGTACCTTAGGGGTACGTAAAGACTTTATTGAATTTATACTTTCCGGCTTCGATATGAATATACGCATATTTTCACAATTTATAGTCTTAACCCATTTTATAATGAAATGAAGTCCCAATAAGTGTGGCTTTCGTATTCGTTACAACAAAAGACACATGTTAGATAGTTTCATTTACTGACAATTTCGTATCCCATTTGCCCGCAGCCACCATCGATGCGCCCGATATCTGACATAAACTTGCTCTCGTATGTCTTACGTTGTTTAATGGCCAAGTCAGTAGTAATACCGACACATCCGCTCCAGTATCCATTTGTATTATTACTGGCTGTCCGTTGAAGAGTTCTAAAAACTTTACTTTAATAAAAATCTTTATATTTGGCAACGTTTCCCGTACTTATTTTCTTCGAAAACCATCTGATTCGGAACACTTTTTAGGTTGTTCTGCTGGTCTTTACTCGATCTACCCCTTTGGAACCTCCAAAAGATTAATATTTTTGTCCTGAACTCGACCACCTTTATTTGTGGGATTGTAGGCTCAATTTCACTCATTAAACTGGCCATTCTCTAGGAGCACTATAATGGTTTTGCTGAGACTTGGACAATGTATTCGTCGATGCTGGTATCCTTATATATTGACTTTGCTTCCAGACCACTGGCTGTTGCTGTCTGTCTTGAACTTGCTGATTATTCCGTGAAGAACTCCAGTAAAGTATGTCGCTCCTGCCATATGTTGTAATCGGACCCATGCGTTGAGTTGCAGCAGCCACTTTGTTTGTCATCAAGGCAGAACTTTGAAGAGCCTGAAGTCTCTCTTCCTCCCTAGACACTGGATATTGCTCTGTATTTGGTAGGATCCAGCAGCATAAACATGATGGCCTTATGCGGTTGCAACACGGATAAAGACTCAGAGAGCTTGAAGAACCACTGCTTGATGCGTGCCATGGTATCAAGGGGCATCTCACCCAGTAATGGTCTGAGACAGTACAATTCTAAAAACACCTAAAGCCTTGCTCGGAAGTGATCCAACTCCCGTCTTTTGTACTCGTCATGGGCTGCTAATGTCCGGTCAACTAACTCCTGGACAGCCACACGTTCAAAAGTTGCTTCTAATGTAAATTCTTTCGCTCGATCGGATGCTTCAAATTTTTTGAACCACAACTGTGGCTTTTCCGCATCCAATGATGTCAACATGGGCTAAAATTCTGATGACGGACAGAAAATAACACGTAGATTCGGCTGAAAACACCGGCATATTTCCTTCTGAGTCCTCTTCGGCGCGGTCATTATTGTTATGGCCACCCATATTGGTTGGAACGTGCACATGGATTCACTTGGTGTTTATTATCAGGTTATTATCCAGACGAGATTTAATTATGCCTAATTCTGCGGCCAAATTGTTCATTTTTGCAGTCAGTCATTGAATCAACGTTTACAGCCCATCAGAAACCATTTGTAAAGGTACTACACATGCTTTATTTTTAATCAAGTATATATAGTATTTTGCTCGGATAAAGAGCGTCAATTTAGTAAAACAATTTTACATATATTAATTAATTTATGTTCACTTGAGCTCGAAGTCTTCTCCCATCATTGTGCTGCCTGCTTTATCCAAAAACGGGCGCTTCTGCGAGGACTTTCTGTTGAATAATTGTCAGCCCTAGATAGGACCCTTTTATGCGTTATTAATCTCAAATCCACACGTGTAATGTTCTAGAATTAACTGGAATCTTTTCAAAGAGTTAAGCGTAATGATTTCTAATGAAATTTTTTACACTATAAACACCGATGAATGTGTTTCTTTTGTCTTAACGTTAAAATCCGAAGTATTTCATGCAGCTAAGTTTACGGATATTATACCGAAACGAATCAATAGGAAATTATGTAAACTAAGAATTAAACGAGATAATATAACAAAATGTAGTCTTATCAATAGTATTAAAAAATTAGGTTAGATCTAATTGACAATGAAGTTAATTCATCGCTGCTGATAATCCGTCAAAGATCAGAAAGAATCATTTTGGGTAAACTGAAGAGCAATCCTAGTCTAGTATACAAACTCCTCAAAGATTTCAGTAAATATAAGGAAAAATTAAAGCTCATATTACCAGAGGATAAAACTGAGTATGAATTTCTGTGTGAATTGGATGAAATATTTGTCAATTTGATATGTAATCCACAGAATGAAAGCATTATCATAGATCTAAATGATTTTTCGCGTGACCAGGAATCTGGACATGTTATCAACAGTGATGAATTGATCAAATTAATGTTAAAAAATTAAAAAAACAAAAAAATTACCTTGGTATATCGATTTATAACCTACTTCAATTACCTTTAACTTTTATGAATGCGCTTTGCAATTTTACAAACGGAATTTTGAAGGATGGGAAAATACCAGTCGATATACTAACGATATTAGCTAAACCGTTGTCAAACGTAAGTAAGCCAACGTACACCAGTGATTATAGACTAATCTTTATTATCCCTTCATTTCTGTAGATAATAGAACGATTGATACTAGATCATTTAGAATGTATGTTGCTGGTTAATTTTGATACAAGTCAACATGGTTTTTTGAAAGATAGATCGAAAAATACTAATATGCTTTCTATGTGGAAACATGTACTTACACTAGATGAGAAAAGTTTGATGCATTAATAGTATTTATAGATATCTCAAAAGCTTTTGGCTCTATATCTTTTGATTCTATTTTGAAAGCGATTATTTTATTGAATATTGATCCGAATATTTTGACATTACTCAGATACTATTAATATAATCGAAGAATGAGTATTTAAGTAAATGACATAAGATCAAAATCGAAAAAAGTAACAAGTGGATTTCCAAAAGGATAAAGTTTGGGGCCATTTTTATTTAAAATTGTATTTGCCAATTTAAAAAAAAAGATCCTTAACCGTCTAGTTTGCAAATTTGTTCATGATCTAAAAATAATCTTTCAAATTGATCCAAAAAAAATTGACGTTTCCAAAAATAATGTGAACTTAAACAGTAAAAAGACGAGAGCTTTAAAAGTAGGTAATAGAAGAGAACTTAATTATGTTTATTTCAACGATGCTGTGATTAATGATGTTTTTTAGATCAAACATGAGCAAAAATTAAGGATTTAGGCGCAAATTTTCAATGTACAACTTCTGCTGAGAGACATATTGAAAGGAAAGTAAGCAGTGCTATGAACAGATGGGCACTAATAAACAGAAATATCTTATCGAATGATATGAAATTACAAATTTATATAATTTGGATTAAACCGATGCTAGAATATGCTGCCGCCTCTTGGAATCTTGCTGATCTCCAGCAACAAATGTCTGATGTCACAGGACTGCTTGGAACTCTGACTGGCAACCTTTCAATCTCCACCCTGCAGCTCCACCTATTGCGTCAGGCTGACGACTTTTTGGAAGATATAGCTAGTGAGGTTGCCCTGCAAAACCACAGTAAGCGCAACCTCTTTCTCTGGTCTCCATGCTCCACTTTCACAAAGGACGTTCTGGTCTCGGATCTCTGCGGTTAAAGGTCGAGCTTTTGTGCTTTCTTCATACAAAAGACTGTCTGACGACGAGCTTAGTCATCTAAAATCGCAATCACCTTTATTATCGTCTGGAAAAGTCAAACTAAAGCGTGACTGCACGATACTACAAAGGACAATAGAGAAAGCTCAGACTCCTCAGTCAGACACCACTCTCCCTCCTGCAGCTAGTCACACCTTTCCGGGCTGAAGCAATCCAAAGAAATGCCGCTCACTTTACGGCGGCATACTCGGCAATGCCCCTTACTCTAGAGCTCTTCTGCTCACCTTCTTTCTGTTTGAAGGGCTTCCCTTCACCAATAGCCCATGCTCCACGACCGCTCCCTCCCCACAATCTCAAGCTTAATCGCGTCGTCGTGGCCGAACACGCCATGTAAAGTCCTGAAATAACGAACCCACTCCCCATATCTCCTCTGTCAGACCCACATCCCAAATTTATGTCACTTTCTCGACCGGTGCCGGGGTCCACATACCGACAAAACGTCAGATGCCCAAGGACACGCAGGATATCGACTCAGCCGCATCAACTTCAACTCCCTCTTTCGACTATCACATTGACCCCACCTAGGATAGTTACGTCTCTGTCCTTGATCAGATCTTGTCCTCTCCCATTCCACCAACGCCCTTCCAGCCCAGATATCTCGCCTCCTTCTTGCTTTCAAATCCTCCAATTACCTCACACACCCGACAAAATTGAAACAAAGCAGATCCAGATCAACGCTGACAACTCCATTGTCGTCAACGAGCGGTAAGTCACTCTAATGAGCCCTTGATCTAGCTCCAGCCCCCAGTGGATAGTACCCGCTTGCTTCTCCTCCCCGGTCTAACCATCCTTCTCACGGATCACTCTCAGCAATTTTTATCGATTGTCGATTGCTTACGCCCAAATCAATCAACTGTGAGCATTTCTATCCTCTAACGAGCTAGCCATATGCTTCCTTGCTGAAACATGGCTGTCCCCGTCCAAACACTGCGATGACCTTTTCCTCACCCATGGTTAAACTTTCCTTCGTAGTGACAGAACTGTCGGTCGAGGAGGCGGGGTGGCTGCTTATATCCGATCTTCTCTCATGCCCAAACGTTTGTCTACATCGAAATCATTAGGATTAGAATTTTCCTCGTTTAGGCTACAGATTCCTACCAAAGTATATCTACCTGTGTCTTCTACAGACCCCACAACCTTTCAATCATTGACGACACTCGCGGGGCTAAACTTTTGTCTAATTTTTATTCTCAGCACTCCGATCGTTACGTCGTTGTGGGCAACCTTAACCTCTCTATAGTAAACTGGAAAAATCTAATTTCTGAAAGTCACACGCTGCTTTGACTCTTCGCGAATAACCTACTAAATCAATTCATGCACTTCCCTACGCGAGGTAACAACCAACTTGACTGTGTTCTCTTCAACAAATAGGTGACCAATATCAAATCACGGGAGATCTTCCCTAATCTCAACCACTGTCAGGTATCCTTCCTTATTCCTCTTTTATCCTTTATTCCTAGTGAGGGCACTCAATTATTCAGGCGATTAAACGACTGGGAAGAGTTTAGCCGACTTTGTGACGCCGTTTACTGGAGGTACCTATTTCTCCCAAACAACCTCCCCTCGTGCTTTTCCAAAGGCCAAAACACCTTATCCACCCACTTTAATTTGCCACATCTATTCAACACATACACGCGACGAACAAGTTGAACACATTGTTTAAAGCACGCGAAATCCTTGCACGTAACTCTAGACTACGCACATCATCACTTGCTCGCGCTTTCGCACATTAAACAGGTTATCAACAAATAAGCGCTTAACATCGAAAGACGCATCCGCACGGCTCCTAACTCCTGGATAAAGTTCGTTGTCATCAAATACCAATTGCTACAAAAGTCCAAAATCTCATATATAAACTTCTTTTGGTCGGACGACTCCTGCTTTGCCGACGATTATTTAAATTATCTCCCCAACACCTTCTCCACTCCCACTCCGCCCTGCTGAACTGTTATACAACGGAGACGCTGAGAACCTTGGTATCTATTTTTTTAAATCTCTAGACTTCTCCCCACACGTTACACACACTACTTCCAAACTTTTCAAATGGGCCCGTCTGATCTGCTTCAAGTCTAACAACCACACTCTCCAACTCACGCTATTCAAGGTCTATATCCTACCCCTCATTTCATACGCTAGCGAATTCTACTGTCTTCTCACTCTAGCCTCCTCGTAAGACATCAAACAGATCTCCTCCAGATTTCAAAAGTGAGTCTTCCCTCACAGCCAAAATTATCGGGAATGCCTACTCATGGCAAATCTTCTACGGCTTTGGTTTACCCGTCACCTTCGAGTCATTTCTTTTATTCATAAGATAACAACTTGCCTATCACTGTCCAACTTTGCTCACCCAAGTCACCACTACGCCACACACTCTAGCAACTCTTCAATCCAATCTAACCATATTCCCAATATATTTGACAAACTCTATATCTTTTCAAATGCCACTAGTGTTTTCACAGCTCTTCCCACGGAAATAAAGCTCCTATCCCAGCACGAATTTAAAAAGGCGGCTCACAAGTACTTCTTTACCAAATTTCTATGTGAGATGACCGATAGGAAGCGAATATGGTTCCTTCTTAAACCATATCACTTCTTTCACCCCCAGGCTATTCTTCTTTTACTAGTTTCGGAGGGCGAAGTCCCTCTGGCTGACCTCTAATTTCCACTTTCCCCTCTCTGATTCTAAATTTCTCACTCTTGACTTCCGGATACCATTTACGTTCTGATTTTTCATTCTATCGCTTCCATAGAGTAAATATTTTACCACGTTTTGCTCAACTAATTCTTTTCCTTTTTACTTCAGCGAACGACCAGATACTCAAAAATTCTACTGGACCACCCGATGGTTTACATCGCACATTGATTCCCTCTCACCTACCATCAGTCATAACCTCGCTCAGCGGAAGCCAGTGAACCCTGCATGAGACACAAGCTTTAATCTATTCGACTTCATCCAAATCAATAATACCCTACAGAAATTCAATATCCACGACAAAGAACTCCGTTGGTCGACGTCTGCTACCGGGCCGCCATCACTTTCGAACTCACACTCAAATTCGTCTGTTCGACAGCAGCCCACTGCACATTGATGCTCAAACCCTTCATAGATTGTACTCAGTTGATCCTGTCTAGTCAAATGGAATCTCTCTTTTTTAGCAAATTGAACTATCATGAATTTGATGAAAGCACTTTTCTCCCTCATCTCCTCCCTCCCCTGTGGTTAAATACTTTGCTAGTCACAATTTCATTCATCTTCACATATCCTACCTTTGGTTTGTTATTTCAATGGTTGTGCTTGTTGGCCTTTGTTACCAAATAAATGTATTATTATTTATTTTATTATTCTTATTATAATAGGGATTGTGAAACAAGCTAAAAGCTGTAAAAAGTAAAATTGTGAAACATATTAGCCCTGTCTCCTGCACTATATGCGCCAGTAGATTACAGTTTGTAGCACTGCAAACTTTATGGTTTCAGTGTATGTGCTATTGCATAAAGGTTTTCTATTTGAACCAGTGGACTAGTGCCTATATGAATCCAATAATAAATATTTATGTAGTTGGAACTAGATCTGACGATTTGGCGATCTCTCATTTCGTGATAAATGTTGCGGGGAAGTTTTCTCTTTTTCCAAAATTTACAAAATTTCATATCAATTGCCAAAGGGGCTTAGAGAAACGCCTACAACTAAAATGTATTTTAAACTTTTATATACTGGACTAGAAAAAATTTACTCTTTTTAATTTTGGTTATAATAATACATTCTCGTGGTTGAATAAAAGACAAGGGAAATTGTGATCAGCAACATATCTTCCTGAAATTTTTATTTCCACATTCTGTATCATTAAATTGAAATGTTATGCATTATACCATCATTTTAGTCAACACTACATATTGTAACAAGCGGCTCCGCGTTACAACCCAACAATGTTCAATTTTGGCAAATATAGTGCTCTTTAAGGTCAAATAATCTAACTCTGTTTTTACACAATATTTCTCTTAATTGTGATTTAAGAAACAATCTCTGTTAGGAATCAGGGTTGCGGTGTTGATATAAACACCTGACCCATTAATTACTTATATATGTCAGTATAAACTAAGAATTGTATGCCTACTCCTGGCAAATCTTCTACCGCTTTGGTTTACCCGTCACCTTCGAGTCATTTCTTTTATTCATAAGATAACAACTTGCCTATCACTGTCCAACTTTGCTCACCCAAGTCACCACTACGCCACACACTCTAGCAACTCTTCAATCCAATCTAACCATATTCCCAATATATTTAACAAACTCTATATCTTTTGCGGCAGGATCACGTTAGTGGTTAGAGCACCAGATTCCGAAGCAGACGTGCCCAGGTTCGAGTCCTGTCCACGGCAATTTATGGCCAGTACATGATAAGTTCCCAATAAAGGCGAAACCGGTCTACTGGATGAATTTCCTTTTCAACACTATACAATTCTTAGTTTATACTGACATATCTAAGTAATTAATGGGTGAGGTGTTTTTATCAACACCGCAACCTTGATTACAATAATTGTTATCACCACCCGCGCAACCAATATTCGTTTAATCTCTGTTAGTTTCAAGCAGTTTTAATTGAGATTTCTTGAACTGCAATTTCAATTGTAATTAATAGGGTTTTGTTTAATAAATAAAAGAGACCCGCGTTCAATATGTAGGTAACATGCGGTGGATTTATTTGTCTCTGAGTTCAAACATTGGATTTACTTAGTTTACTGGGCTTAAACAGATTTTATACGACTGCGAACAGTTCAGTTATGATTCCATTAATCATGACATCAGGTGTTTCTCAATGTTTTATCCAAAACTCTATAGTTCAATGGATTTTTTTATTTTATCATTCAAAACCTAGCAAACAGTGGAATTATTATTTCTGATGCTTTTTTGACGGTATTTACACGATTTTTATCCGTCAACTATCAGTGACAATATTTACCAGTGACTTTAAACTAAATTTTTAATCAATCTGGATTTATATCATCATATTTTTTCACTTATTTACATGTATTCATCACGACTCAGACGTTTGAATTCCTGATAATTATTTGTGTATGAGACATTCAATTGTGTTGACAATATATCGTTTTGTTGCCGTCTAGAGCAAGGTCCGTTTTATTTAACTGTGAATTCATTCATGCTACACTACTTGCAATAAACGTCTGCAAATGAATGAGTTTTCTCACATCACCCTTCGAGAAAGAGGCATGTATTAATCCTGAACGCAGGTACTAACAACAGCTACCAGATATTATATAGGAGGATAATTTCGCACTAACTAGACAGCTAGCTCGCAGAACCTCTTACATTAGCTACAAAACCTCTTACATAAATGGTGCCCCGTTTCGTCGAACTTACAGCCAACAAAGAATTAATCAGCATCTAGCTTTTGAGAACTTCAAGCACTTTGGATGAATGCTACAAAAGAAAGTAAATCCTAAGACACAAATCACAGCAAAACACCCTCTCGAGATCACAATGCTCGAAGACAGCCGCACGATGACGGGTGAGGACAATGTACCACTCCCACCTATTCTCGACAACACTCACACACATAAGATGACGTCCAGTTCAGGAAATGCAGGAAGCCCGGTGGTGAGCCCAGCAACAGGCCGCACCAACACATGGACACAGTAAAAATATGCCAATTCGAACCACACTACCTTGTCGAGTGGGTCGACGATGTTACTTTATTGGCCAAGGTGTCCAATATATCAGAAGAGGTTTCAATATTTTTGATGGCCTGGGAGACAATCCCAATGTCTTTCAGACGCGGACTTAAAGACATAATGCATCCATTCACTGAGGGAACATGTGCCTAGCCATGGCAGAGCCTTCAACGCGCCGTCAAGCAGCGCTTGACACCAGATCGAGAAGGCAGGCTTACAGAATTGATGAGCCAGATGTCCCTAGGTAGCCGCACGCCTACTGAGCTATTTAGAGAGATGTAGCAGAAAGCCTTGGAATTCAAACTGCCCAAGGAAATCTTAATGCAACTATTCATACAGAAGCTCCCTGCGGCACTGCAAGAGAGTCCACGTTCCTGCGAGAATCCATCGAAGTGCAAGACGACGTTCTGTCGGCACGTCTAGACAAGTGGTGGAAGAAACCCCACTACAGCTCACTTGCCTCAGAGAAAGTTTACATCATCTCACGACTGTCTGAATCCCAATCCACCGCATCATCAGCCGGAACAAATGTCAGCCTGCTCGAGAACCTCACCGTCAGGCCAAATTTGGCCTCGGTCAATGCCGTCCATAAGAGACGCGACCAGAGCAGGCGTGACCAGTGTCGATCACTGTCCCGAAATAGCGCCAGAAGGTCGACGGGGAGATGCCGGGCCACAGTTCTACAGTTACCGGCGGAGTGGTGTCCGAATCACCGCAGCTATGGCTACTCCACACGCTATTGCCTCAGAAACAGCTGGACATTCCCGCGCACAGACGAGACGTTCAAGTGGGTGCGGTAACCTTCAACAACTCAATAGGATCCGCCCATGGAAGTTTCGGGAAACTGTTTGGGTCAGCCTCCTCTGCGGCAGTAGAGGCTGATCACCCCGAGATCGTTGGCCGCTCCACGTCTGATGGCTCGAAGCACGTTGCTTTCGCGGTAGAGCGCAATCAAACTATTGTATTTACAGCGACGGCTACAGCCAAGTCATTCTTCAAACGCCCAAATGCCAGCAACGAGTCCCATCGTCAGTTGCCACTATCCACATCCTTTCTCATCTGTGACGCAAACTCTGGCGAATTATTTATCATAGACACTGGATCAGATGTAAGCTTACTAAGCCAAAAATTATTTCGAACCTACCCACCCAGTCAACACCAGCAATCTTATCTGCGCCAATGGCTCCAATATAGCGACGTTTGGAGTATGAGTACACACAATCTCGTTCTCCAACTCAAAAAGATGTTTCAATTATCCTCTCACCATTGCCAATACGACAAGAAAAATCATTAGACGTGACTTTCTCGAACACTTCGACCTTACCATTCGGCCAAGAACACAAAAGATACGCACTGCAGAAAATCAATTGCTTTCATCAGCGCTAAAACATACGACTTGCGCCGAAGCAGTCTAATCCATACAGCTAATTCGTCCAGTTCCTCATGTACCACAACTGGACGATGTTCTGAAACGTCATGAAGAAATTTTCAAACCTATCTCCTTAATGCCCGATCTCCGAAGGAAACGTGTCATCACAGCCCATCGTATCATCTTATCGAAACCACTTCCTCATCCTCCACGAGCACGTCCATTGGCACCACACAAGCCTATGGCCGCTGAGCAAGAATTCGCCATGCTACGTCAACAAGGCATCTGTACACGATCCAGCTCATCTTATGCGTCGCCTGTAGTAGTAGAACCAAAGAGTGAACTAGCAAGATTCAGGGTGTGCGGGGATTATCGTATTTTCAATTCTTGCACACAGTCTGATTTGTACATCCTGCCAAATCCAGTTGACCAGATTCCCAAGAAACTCCATGAAATGTGGAGCCGGCTTATCCTCCAAAAGGAGTCAGCCGCAGTAAAGTAAAGTAAGTATGCTGTGTATTCAAAACTCGACCTAGTGAAAGCCTACTATCAAGTACCGGTGGATAAAGACTCCGTATCATATACTGCACTCAGATTCACCGGAGGCGGCACTCACGAATATCTCTATATGCCTTTCGGTCTCAAGAATGCTTTGTAAACCTTCCAACGCGTTATGGACAAAATACTTGATGGTCTACCATTTGTAATTCCCTACCTAGACGACATCCTGGTATTCTCCAACACAATGTCCGAACATATACGGCATATTGACATTCTACTCACATTTCTAGCAGACTAAGGCCTCCGACTTCATGGTAACAAATGTGTCTTTGCACTAAAATCAACTGAATTCCTCGGTCATCAAATTTCCGAAAAAGGCATGACACCTATACCTGATAGGGTTCGCGCTATTCAAGATCTACAGACTCCAACCACCGTTTGAGCATTACGACGATTCTTGGGCAAGATGAACTACTATTCTCGATTCGAACCCTGCCTTGCGCAGATTCTGGCAACTCTTCACAAATATCGCGTGCCAGAAAGCCGTTTTGTCAAGAAATCATAACGCTCTGAAACTGCGATAACGATGAACGACCCGGCATTTCTGTTTCCACTTCGCAGTTACCTACAGTATAACGCTCAGAATCGGCCGATCTATCCTACACGTCAGCAACATAGTCCAATATATAAACTCTAAGATTTTGATAACTGCAAATGGTTCTTCGTCAACAACGACATGGATAACAGGATTCTAGCCAAACCGAAGCGCAGTCCTTATCGTGTAATAGATCGACGTCAGAATTACATTATTTTGGAGATTAATGGCAAAGCTGAAGCTGTCTCCAAACACAGATTATCTCCGGCCGACGTTGATCCAAATGACCGGCTGTTCCGCGATGTTGACCTATCAGGCGGCGAAGAAACGATGATTCCACCTCGAAACAGTTTTGCTGACCACGGACTGACGCCTGACATCTCACCAACAACCGAGCCAAATGACTTCGTCACGCCGCCGCGAGATATAGAGGAACCAGAATCAGTGTCGACAGAGCCAACATCGGTGGTTAGTTATAATAATCCATTGAACTGTAGAATTCGTAAACGTGATTGAGGAACATCTGATGTCATGATTAGTGGAATCATAAATGAACTGTTCACAGTTGTATAAAAACTGTTTAAGACCAGTAAACTAAGTAAATCCATTGTTTGAACTTAGAGACAGATAAATCCACCGCATGGTACCTGTGTATTGCGCGCGTGCGTGTATATTTATTAAATAAAACCCTATTAGATACAATTAAAATTGCAGTTCAAATAATCTCCATTAAAACTGCTTGAAACAAACAGTGATTGTTTCTAAAATCCCAATTAAGAGAAATATTGTACAAAGGGGGCTAACCTACAGGGGGTGTTATGGCTCTGCCGTAACGAATAGCCACCGATGTTGGCTCTGTCGACACTGATTCTGGTTCCTCTATATCTCGCGGCCGCGTGACGATGTCAGTTGGCTCGGTTGTTGGTGAGATGTCGGGCGTCAGTCCGTGGTCAGCAAAACTGCCTGGAGGTGGAATCATCGTTTCTTCGCCGCCTGATAGGTCAACATCGCGGAACAGCGGGTCATTTGGATCAACGTCGGCTGGGGATAATCTGTGTTTGGAGACAGCTTCAGCTTTGCCATTAATCTCCAAAATAATTTAATTCTGACGTCGATCTAACACACGATAAGGACCGCGCTTTGGTTTGGCTAGAATCCTGTTATCCATGTCGTTGTTGACGAAGGATCATTTGCAGCTATCAAAATGTTTGAGTTTATATATTGGACTATGTTGCTGACGTGTAGGACAGATCCGCCGATTCTGAGCGTTATACTGTAGGTAACTGCGAAGTGGAAACAGAAAGGCCGGGTCGTTCATCGTTATCGCAGTTTCAGAGCCTGATCGGACTAGTTCACTAGGCAGCCGTAGACATTCGCCAAATACCATTTCAGCGGAACTACATTTGATCGGCTCTCGAGGTCTTGTACGCATTGATAGGAGTACTTTCGGTAAAGTCGCAAGACAATTTTCTTCTGGGCTGGCCTTGAGCGCTGCTTTCAGTTCCCGGTGTGGCCTTTCGACGAAACCATTTGCTCTCGGATTGCGAGCCGCGGTCACGGAGTGTTTGACACCATAGTATTTAAGTAGGGCTGCGAACTCTTCGCCGAGGAACTGTGCGCCACGATCGCTTGTCACTTCAGCTGGGGCACCAAACCCAGCGAACCAATTGAGCTCTAAAGCATAACTGAGTGTCTTGCTTCATGTCTGGCAGTGGTATGGCCTCATACCATCGAGTGGTGCGATACCGTATTGACAGTAGATATCGTATATTGTTTTTGGCAGGTAAGGTTACCAGATCAACGTGTATGTGCGTGAACCGGACTTTGGGCACTTGGATGACTTGTGGCGCCGTTTTGGTGTGTCTCGTCACTTTGCATTTCTGACATTCTAGACATTGTTTTGACCACTTCTTGACATCTCGCCGCATGCCAGGCCAAAAATACGTTCTGGATAAAATTTCCACTGAGGCTTCGCCAGATGGATGGCTCATTGAATGGTAAACCTCGAAGATCTTGTGACGGAGTTTTTCAGGTATAAACGGCCGAGGGCCCACGCCAGTTATTTCACACTGCAGCAGAGTTCCATCATAATCAAATGTTTTCAGGCGATTGACATCAAATGTCCAAAGTGATGGATCATCTTGCTGAGCTGCTTGCAATTCCTGAGTACTTATAAGGGAAGGGCACAGGACGGAAGCACAGAGTTCTGCAGGACGGCTTAGTGAGTCTGCAACCACGTTTTCTGATCCTTTGACATGAGTGACTTCATATTCATACTCGTGTATTCGTGTAAGTTGTGAGTTGACACGTCGTGAATATAAATACTCTTTCTTTCCTCTGAGCATCGGGAGTAGAGGAAGGTGGTCGGTGTAGATCTTGAACTCTCGGCCATCCAGTTAGATGTGGAAGTGTAGGATCGACCGGTAGATTGCGAGTAACTCTTTCTCTAATGTATCATATCGCGTCTTGCGAGGTTGTAGTTTTTGCGAGTAGAGGGCGATAGGTCGGCGTATGCCATTGATGGACTGTTGAAGTACTGCGCCTATGGTAACGTCGGATGCGTCAGTGATCAATTCAAAAGGTTGAGACAAATCAATAGAATGTAGCATGGTCGGTTTGCATAAGGCCCTTTTGTCATCCTCTTAAGCCTGCATGTCGTCCACGTTGAGCTGGATCAGTTGTGATTTCTTGACAAAACGGCTTTCTGGCACAAGATATGTGTGAAGAGATGCCAGAATCTTGGCAAGGCAGAGTACGAATCGAGAATAGTAGTTCATCTTGCCCAAGAATCGTCGTAATGCTCGAACGGTGGTTGGAGCTATAGTTCATAAATAGCACGAACATTAGTAGGTATAGGTGTCATGCCTTTCTCGGAAATTTGATGACCGAGGAATTCAATTGATTTTTGTGCAAAGACAAATTTGTTGCCATGAAGTCGGAGGCCATAGTCTGCTAGACATTTGAGTAGAATGTCAATATGCCATGTATGTTTAGATATTGAGTTGGAGAATACCAGGATGTCGTCTAAGTAGGGAATTACAAATGGTACACCATCAAGTATTTCGTCCATAACGCGTTGGGAGGTAGGCGAAGCATTCTTGAGACCGCAAGGCATATAATGATATTCGGGAGTGCCACCTCCGGTGAATCTGAGTGCAGTATATGATACGGAGTCTTTGTCCATCGGTACTTGATAGTAGGATTTCACTAGGTCGAGTTTTGAATACGCAGCATGACCGATAGCGGATCTGATTAGGTCAGCTAGATTTGGCAGTATGTACGAATCAGACTGTGTGCAAGAATTGAAAATACGATAATCCCCTCACACCCTGAATGTTGCTGGTTCACTCTTTGGTACAACTACCACAGGCGACACATAAGATGAGCTGGATCGTGTACAGATGCCTTGTTGACGTAGCATGGCGAATTCTTGCTCGGCGGCCTTTTGGCGCTATTTCGGGACGGTGGTCGACACTGGTTTTGGCCTGCTCTGGTCGCGTCTATTATGGACGGCATCGACTGAGGCCAAATTTGGCCTGACGGTGAGGTTCTCGAGCTGGCGTATGAGGTGATCATTGGTGGCATTTGTTCCGGCTGATGATGCGATGGATTGGGATTCGGACAGTCGTGAGATAATGTAACATTTCTCTGAGGCAGGTGAGCTGTAGTGGTGTTTCTTACACCGTTTGTCTAGATGTGCCGACAGAACGTCGACTTGCGCTTCGAAGGATTCGCGCAGGTACGTGGCCATCTCTTGGAGTGCCGAAGAGAGTTTCTGTATGGACAGTCGCATTAAGATTTCCTTGGGCAGGTTGAATTCCAAGGCTTTCTGCTCCATCTCCCTAAATAGCTCAGAAGGTGTGCGGCTACCTAGGGACATCTGGCTCATCAATTCTGTAAGCCTGTCTTCGCGATCTTGTGTCACGCGCTGCTTGATTTCGCGTTGCTGGCTCTGCCATGGCTGCGCACATATTCCCTCAGTGTATTGATGCAGTATGTCTTTAAGTCTGCGTCTGAAAGACATTTGGATTGTCTTGCAGGCCATCAAAAATATTGAAACCTCTTCTGATATATTGGACAACTTGGCCAATAAAGTAACATCGTCGACCCACTCGTCAAGGTAGTCTGGATGGAATTGGCATATTTTTTACTGTGTCCATGTGTTGGTGCGGCCTGTTGCTGGGCTCACCACCGGGCTTCCTGCATTTCCTGAACTGGACGTCATCTTATGTGTGTGAGTGTTGTCGAGAATAGATGGCAGTGGTACATTGTCCTCACCCGTCATCGTGCGGCTGTCTTCGAGCATTGTGATCTCGAGAGGGTGTTTTGCTGCGATTTGTGTCTTAGGATTTACTTTCTTTTGTGGCATTCATCCAAAATGTTGGAAGTTCTCAAAAGCTAGATGCTGATTAATTCTTTGTTGGCTGTAAGTTCGACGAAACGGGGCACCATTTATGTAAGAGGTTTTGTAGCTAATGTAAGAGGTTCTGCGAGCTAGCTGTCTAGTTAGTGCGAAATTATCCTCCTATATAATATCTGGTAGCTGTTGTTAGGATCCGCGTTCAGAATTAATCCATGTCCCTTTCTCGAAGGGTGATGTGAGAAAACTCATCCATTTTCAGACATTTATTGCAAGTTGTATTTCTAAACATGAATCCTTTCATAGTTAAGCAAAACGGACCTTGATCTAGACGGCAACAAAACGATATATTGTCAACACAATTGAATGTCTCATACACAAGTAATCATCAGGAACTCAAACGTCTGCATCGTGAAAAATACATGTAAATAATTGAAAATATCGGATGATACAAATCCAGATTGATTAGCAATTTGGTGTAAAGTCACTGGTAAATATTGTCACTGATAATTGATGGATAAAATCAGTCTTGAAGAAGCATCACAAATAATTATTCCACTGTTTGCTAGGTTTTAAATGATTTAGTTATAATAATCCATTGAACTATAAATTTGGGAATGTGATTGAGGAATATCTGATGTCTTGATTAGTGGAATTATAACTGAACTGTTCGCAGTTGTATAAAATCTGTTTAAGGCCAGTAAACCAAGTAAATCCAATGTGTGATTGCAGAAACAAATAAATCCACCGCATGTTACCTGTGTATTGCGCGCGTGTGTGTATATTTATTAAACAAAACCCTATTAATTACAATTAAAATTGCAGATCAAAAAATCTCAATTAAAACTGCTTGAAACTAACAGAGATTGTTTCTAAAATCGCAGTTAAGAGAAATATTGTGTAAAAACAGATTTAGATTAATTGACATTAAAGAGCACTATATATGTCAAAATTGAACATCGTTGGGTTCTAACGCGGAGTCGCGTGTTACATAAACGTATGCAGTGATATTACTGCTGAAATTTCTAATGTTGATATATCTCACAACATAACTAGAGAGATTTACTTATTTATATGAGACTAATTGCCCATATTTATGGGGCGTGATATCTTGTATATATTGTTCATTGTCAAATATTTTGATTATCTATTTTTGTGGAATATTTGTGGTTTAAATTCAAATAAATATATTTTATTCTATTCTATTCTATTCTATTCTA